>BJCO01820072.1:10478-44084 GCA_018326465.1 Flaveria floridana | reverse complement strand
GATAGTGTGCCCGGCGCCCAGGCGCTGCCGGATGAGAGGGGAGATCATGCTCGATCTCCCCTTGCCAAAAGTCTTGATTCTTAAGTTGTATCGAGCTTAAAATCGTTATGTTTTATCAATAAAATCATTCGATTATTGTTCGTGTTTTTGATTGTCTTTTGGTTTTTATCCTTCCGTCAAGAACATGCTCGGATGTTTACCGATCCAGCGACTTCACAGGGTATTTGAGAGAATTTGAAATAAAGTGTAGGGCTACGACCAACTGATCTCCTTTTATATAGTTGTGAGTTTCATTCGTGCGACTGGATCCATATGCATGGTTCATACGTGCGAATGAAGTTCAGTCGTACGAATGACCTATACACATTCAACCAATCGTACGATTGGTTCATACCGAGGATGCCAATCATGCGACTCGGCCATCCTCATGGTCCAGTCTTGCGATTTAGCCATACTTGTGATCCAGTCGTGTGATTAACTCATACTTATGGTCCAATCGTATGATTGGCTCATACTTATGGTCCAATCGTGCGATTGGCTCATACTTATGGTCCAATTATGCGATTGGGCCATATTTATGGATTTGGCTTCGTTTGGCCCACTATTCTACATACTTATTTTTGATAACTGACGTTATGACCACTGATCATCTCAGACATGATCCTTTTAACTAAAAACCTTTTGATCACCTCAGACGTGATCCTTTTAACTGAAACGCATTTGATCACCTAAGACGTGATCCTTTTAAATGAAACCCTTTTAATCACCTTATACGTGATCCTTTTAACTTTCGAAAACAATTTTTTCATAGTTAATGTTCGGTTCATTTTGTGACATTCACAAAGTTCAATCTTATTACATAGTCCTACATCGACTCAATACAAACAATTAAAACAGCAAGAACTTTAAATAAACTGAATTAAGACATATTTTTGTGTTTTTCATTTGAGAAGGGTTGAAAACATTTTAACTTCAATTAAACGATTTCTCCCCCTGAGCAGAACAGCTTCAAACATTTTCATCATTTCTTCAAAGATTCATATGGAATCAGACAGGCATAAAACATAATCATTTGGGACATTTTATATTTATATCAATAACAAGGAGCATTAAATCTACATTACACTTAATCTCTTTCATCTAAGAGTCAAAGGCACTAACAGGAAATCATGCTAGAGCTGTTTTGTAGTACATATTGATTTTGACCATCAGGAGATGTAGCCATGATTATTGTCAGTATATTTGTCCACATAAATCCAAACACATATTTTTAACACACATTGGTGATTATTTAGGTGTATTAAGTCAACAGGAATTTGCGGATCCTATGCTTATATGGTAATCAACCTTCTTCAGGAGATTTTTGAGCGGTCTACGGGTTTTTATCAAGAAGAAACTATTCTAAGAGCTTTGAAAGATATACTAAGCCTCAGGTCAGTGCTATCGCACAATAGAGAGGCGCAAACAACAATGAATTCTTAGAATATATAGGTTATTCTTATGCTCAGGTCAGTGCCATTGCACAGTAGCGAGGCACACAACCTATCTTCTTGTTAGAGCAATTTTATAATTTATTTAACGCATCAACGACATCTATCATTAACTTGATTGTGTTTCACGTTTGTGATGTGCTTTGCTCATAGTTTTGGTCATTCGTACATATTTATGGATTTCTCTTTGCACTTCACCCCTTATTGGAAATTTATTGTTGATTGTGTAGACCAGAGATAAGATGGGAGCCCACAACCTGTTGAGTGATTTAATTTGTGTGATTCACCAATGATGTCTACTAATCTATTAGGTTGAATCTACGGACACATCATATAATGGACTTGCAACCCCTAGATCTACTTTCTCCATGTAACTACAGTAACAATCTAGCTTACTATCATTTTTCATCTTATTAGGCTTTGACTTCTTAAACTAATTTTTCTTTGACTTTCATTTCTTTGGTGTCCCAAACGATAAGATGCCTGTGCACTATCATTTTCCAATGTACTGAATCAATTTCTTAGATTTGATTTTGTTGCGTTTCAGGTTATCTGCCCCCCCCCCCCCCCCCCCGCCTCTTGTTTTAAGTAATTAAATACTACTAAAACTATTTTCCCCTTAAATTTCTAAAACAGAAAATCTTTTTGTGTTTTTGATATTTTTAAGACAGAAAAAAATTAAAATAAAATAATGTAAATTTTACAGAAAAATGAAACTAAGAAACATACGGACGGACTATGAACTCGACTCCCCCGGAATCACATCCTCTTTCTTCTTGACGCCATTGACCTCTAATAGATAGTAAAATATCGGTTTATCAAAAGCTTTTGTATAGAGGTCGGCGCGCTAAAAATCATTGTTAATTTTAATTACATCGATTAAATGCTTTTCAAAACAATCATGTATGAAGTGATATTTAATACCGATGTGTTTGGTTTTAGGATGTTGTACTGGATTTTTAGTTACAGCTATGGTAGCAGAATTATCAACAAGAATAGGGGTGTTAGTAAATTGCAAACCGTAGTCCCGCATTTGCTGTTGAATCCAGATGATTTGAGAACAGCAACTTGCAGCAGCAACATATTCAGCTTCACATGTTACCAGAGCAACAGACGTCTGCTTCTTACATTTCCAGGATACTAACTGCCTTCCAAAAAATTGACGCCCCGCAGATGTGGACTTGTAGTTCATCTTGCATCCATCATAGTCTGAGTCACTATAAGCTGTAATTTCAAAGTCATCATCATGAGGATACCACAACCCGAGTGTTGGAGTACCCTTTAGATAACAAATGATCCATTTCACCCTAATTAGATGATTTACTTTTAGCTTTGACTGATATCTAGAACATAAACACGTGGCATACATGATATCAGGACGAGAAGCCGTGAGATACATTAGAGATCCGATCATTCCACGATACATGGTAGCATCTATTAAATCCCCATTTTCATCACGTGCCACATCATGGTTCATGGCAAGACGGGTACCAGCAATTGTTACATTTTCCATATCAAACCGCTTAAGAATGTCCCCCATGTATTTGGTGTGATGTAGAAAGATTCCATTAGGTGTCTGATCCACCTGTAATCCCAGAAAGAACTTCATCTCTCCCATGGCACTAATTTCAAATTCATCTTTCATCACCGATTCAAATTCTTTACACAAAGCTTCGTTTTTTAGAACCGAAGATTATGTCATCCATGTATATCTGAACCAGTAGTAAATCACCATCCATTTCTCTAATGAATAACATGCAGTCAATTACTCCCCTTCAAAACCCATGTTTCAACAGGTGTGTGGAGAGCTTCTCATACCAGGCTCGAGGGGCTTGATGTAGCCCATACAAAGCCTTGTCCAATTTATAAACTCTGTCTCGATGATAAGGATCTTCAAAACCTTCTGGCTGACTGACGTATATTGTCTTATGGATTTCACCATGTAGAAATGCACTTTTCACATCCAATTGATACAACTTGATCTTCATGTAGGATGCATAGGCTAGGAAGATCCTAATTGCTTCCATCCTAGCCACTGGTGCAAATACCTTATTGTAGTCCACACCTTTAACTTGTCTTAACCCTTGAACTACTAACAGTGCCTCGTTTCTAATGATGACCCCCTGATCATCTTTCCTGCAGCGAAGAACCCATTTTGTGCCATGACCTTTGCACCCTTGGTTCTGTCCACTAGTGTTCAAACTCCGATGTAAGGCCCCGATCCCGGAGACCTCATAGTTGTTCATTCACAGCAATAATTACATAAAACGTTAAATATTAAAATTTTAAGCAGCGGAATTAATTGAACAAAAGCCATTCATTTCATTATAAACATTGTTATTAAGCAATACACCATAGTTTAATCAGGTTACAAAATAATTGTTCAATTGCATTACGAAACAACAGTATTATCATGTAGGAATGGATGTCAGTCATGCCTTGCCGAGTAGCTCCACCCACGTGCCATCCTCAGCAACATTTTTACTTGCCAACTGAAAAATGCATAAAAGTCAGCGTTGCTGAGTGAGTCCTAGTTTTTGTAATAAAATATACTTCACTTTTGTTTGAGAACCATTCTTTACTTTTGCATGTGATCACACATCATACGTACACTTAGGTAATATCATTATAATCTTCATCATTCGTTCATTTCGTACTTTTATCGTTATCTTTCCGAGTCTTTTGCGATAAAAGGGTAGCTCACCTCATTAGCAATCTAAAGGATTGCACGTTATCCGAGTCTTTTGTGACGACAGGGTCGCTCACCTCATTGGCAAACTCAAGGATTGCACTTTATCCAAGTCTTTTGTGACAACAGGGTCGCTCACCTCATTGCCAATCTCAAGGATTAACCCTGTGTGCATCCTTCGGGGTAGCTAACCCGCATCACGGTTGAGCTAATGACAACAAGTTCGTGCACCTCTTTACATTTTCTTGCAAGACTTTCATTCATTCATTTACGTTCCACTTTTCTTTGTCATTAATCTTTCACTTAATTAATGATAATACCTTTCGTCTCTATCATAAACATACCACATAGTGTCATACAATATTAAAATTATTAATAACGATAATAATAAAGTTGACAGTAATGATAATAGTAATAATAAGAAGTCATAGTAACCATCATGATTATGCATGGAATCGAGCATTTAATACCCCTATTCAAACATCGTCCAAACCCTAATTGCACAGACTCGCGTAAAATCCCTGATATTAAATTCTAAGTGTTGGGCGCATGTGCCCTGTTCGGACGCATGGGCCTCTCAGACGCATTAAGTCACTTAGGCGCACGGGAGGTCCAGACGCATGATCACTATTGGGGCGGTTCAACCCTTAGACGTTTAGGAAATTCCCAGACGCATGGGCACTATTCAGACAGTTGGACACTTAGGCGTTTGGGGAATCCCAGACACATGGGCACTATTCAAACGGTTGGGCACTTAGGCATTTGGGGAATCCCAGACGCATGGGCCCTGTTCAGACGGTTGGGCTTACTTAGCTTTTCTAAGGAAAATTTTAGACGGTTTGGGTACTGTTTAGGCGGTTGGGCATCAAATGTTCACTTAAACAATATAAATCAGTCGCAATTCGTTCTACATCAATATCTAAGCTTAGTTCTATCATTCTAAGCATCAAAACATACAAATATATCATGATAATAATATCAAATGCACTCAAATCACACCCACCCACATTCACATTCAAAATATGCTTACGGGTGTGAAACCCAACTTTATAAAAAACGTACATACATGCATTTCCAGCCCTAAAAATCAGTTAAAACAAGTAAAATGGGGGGATCTAGAACTCACTTTAGTTTCTTTTAGGGTTTAAACCCTTCTTTGAGATTCCTAGACGTTTCTAGCACCTAAAACTCACACACATATATAACCCGAACACACAATCACATTTATAGGCACATAACCAAAAGTAGAAACATCTAAAACATCATAAAACTGAGAATTCTTACCAAAAACTTCTAATTTCTTGTTTCTTCTAAAATTCCAGAGAGTTTTCTGCTCTCTCGCTCTCTCTAAAACAGAATGGAAGAAGTTTGCAGGCAAGAGTGGGCGGCCACGCCCACTTTTGTACCAACTTTTTGACATATTGTCATTTTGACACTTTTAACCCCTTTACTTTGGTTAACTTACCATTTTCTTTCTTTTCCTTTACTTTTATTCTTTCTTCATAAAAAGAAATGACCGGGGGTTACAAGTCCACCCCCCTTATAAAGGTTTCGTCCCCGAAACCTGTTATTCCTCGAACAGATGTGGGTAATGCTGTCTCATCTCCTCTTCAGTCTCCCACGTATGCTCGGATCCCTTTCTGTGCTTCCACTATACACGCACAAGAGGAACCACATTATTCCTTAACCTCTTCTCCTTACGATCAATGATCGCCACTGGTTGCTCTACGTAATTGAGCCGTTCATCCACCTCGATATCTTCCAGTGGTACAATCATATTCTCGTCTGCTAAACACTTTTGTAAATGAGATACATGGAACGTAGGTTGAATTCCACTCAACTCAACCGGTAGTTCCAACCTATAGGCCACCTCTCCTACCCGAGCAATAATTCGGAAGGGTCCTATATACCTTGGGCTCAACTTGCCCCGCTTTCTAAACCGAATGATACCTTTCCAAGGTGAGACTTTTAACATAACCTTATCTCCCACCAGGAACTCAATCGGTCTACGCCGCTTATCGGCATACGACTTTTGCCTATCTTTGGCTGCCTTCATGAAGGCTTTAATCTTTTCTAGCTTCTCCGTCGTAGCCTCAATCACGTCAATACTCCCTAATTCTTTTTTACCAATATCACCCCAACAAACGGGTGTCCTACATCTCCTACCGTATAGCATCTCGTATGGTGGCATGCCAATGCTGGCATGATAACTGTTGTACGAGAACTCTGCTAACGGCAGATGGTCATCCCAACTTCCTCCAAAATCGATCACGCACGCTCGAAGCACGTTCTCGAGTGTTTGGATCGTCCTCTCAGACTAATCGTCCGTCTGAGGATGATAAGTCGTGCTGATGTGTAGTCTCGTTCCCATCGCATCGTGGAACTTCTTCCAAAATTTGGATGTAAACCGAGTGTCACGGTCTGACATGATAGACACCGGAACTACGAGCTACAATCTCTTTGATGAATAGATCCATGAGCCTCTCAGATGAATACGTCTCGCGGATCGTTAGGAAGTGAGCACTCTTCATCAAGCGATCAACTATCACCCATATAGCATCATACCCTTTCGGGGTACGTGGTAACTTCATAATAAAGTCCATGGTGATGTGCTCCCACTTCCACTCGGGTATATCCAATGGTTGGATTTTCCCGTACGGCTTCTGGTGTTCCGCCTTCACCTGCAAACAGGTAAGGCATTTACTCACATACTCCTTTACGTCACGCTTCATCCTCGGCCACCAGTAATCTTTCTTCATATTGTGATACATCTTGGTAGCACCAGGATGAATGGAATATCGAGTCTTATGAGCCTCGTCCATGATCTTTCCACGTAGATCCCCATAACGAGGAATCCACATTCGCCCATGTCGGGTTCTAACACCGAGAGTGTTTTCACCCAACTCTGCGACTAGCCCTCTCATTCTTTCAGAGTTAAGACGATCTTCTTTCAAAGCCTCATCTTGAAACTCCTTGACCTGCGTCATCACGTCAAAGGTCATAATCAATTGATATGCCTTTACCTGAATCGGCTCAGGTCTCTCTTTTTGACTAAGGACATCTGCCACCACGTTGGCCTTGCCCGGATGGTAATGGATCTCATAATCATAATCCTTTATGAGCTCCAACCATTGTCTTTGCCTCATGTTCAAATCTTTCTGCTCGAAGAAATACTTCAAGCTATTGTGGTCCGTGAAGATTGTGCACTTCGTCCCGTATCAGTAGCGCCGCCAAATCTTCAAGGCAAAAACCACAGCTGCTAGTTCTAGATCGTGTGTGGGATAGTTGACTTTGTGGGTTTTTAGCTGTCGGGATGCATAGGCTATCACCCTTCCACATTGTATCAAAACGCAACCTAGCCCAGAATAAGAAGCATCCGAATATACCACTAAGTCTTCACTAACTTCGAGTAATGTCAAGACAGGAGCTTGTGTTAGTCTCATCTTCAACTCCTCAAAAGCGCACTCTTGTTCTCGACCCCACACGAACTTCAAATCCTTGCGAGTCAATTTTTGTCAAAGGTGAGGCTATCTTAGAAAAATCTTGAATGAATCTACTATAGTAGCCCGCCAACCCTAAGAAGCTACGAATCTCAGATGGCGTCTTAGGGGACTTCCATTGCATCACAACTTCAACCTTTGTTGGGTCCACCATGATTCCCCCTGCAGTCACCACGTGACCCAGAAATTACACCTCGCGTTACCAAAAAGCACACTTGGAGAACTTAGCATACAACTTCTCTTTTCTCAACGTCTCCAACACCTCCCGAATGTGACCGGCATGCTCTTCCTCGCTTCTTGAATAAATCAGGATATCGTCGATGAATATAATCACTAATTTGTCCAACATCGGCCGACACACTCGATTAATCAAGTCCATAAAAGCAGCTGGCGCGTTGGTTAAACCAAAGGACATAACGAGAAACTCATAGTGTCCATAACGCATGCGAAAAGCTGTTTTAGGAATATCTTGCTCCTTCACCTTCAACTGATGGTAGCCAGATCGAAGATCTATCCTCGAGAACCAACTGGCACCTTGGAGATGATCAAACAAGTCATCAATCCTCGGTAATCGATACCGATTTTTCACCGTCAGCTTGTTCAACTCACGGTAGTCAATACACATCCTCATGCTACCATCCTTCTTCTTTACAAACAAGACCGGAGCACCCCAATGAGAGATACTCGGCCTAATGAACCCCTTATCGAGCAACTCTTGCAGTTACTTCATCAATTCCTTCATCTCTGTTGGAGCCAGTCGATACGGTGCCTTAGCGACAGGCTGAGCACCGGGTATCAAGTCAATTTCAAATTCGATTTCACGATCTGGTGGCACACCTGATAAGTCTTCTGGAAACATATCGGGAAAGTCACACACCATCGGTACATCGGGCAATTATGGTGTTGATGTGTCCACATCCTTCACGTAGGCCAAATAAGCGCTACATCCCCGCCTCATGCACTTTCCCACCACCGCCATCGAAATCACTTTCGGAATCGTCGTAACTCGATCGCCGTATATCGTCACCAAACTCCCGTCAGGCGCCATCAGTCTAATCATCTTCTTATTACACACGATATTCGCTTCATAGGTTGCTAACCAATCCATCCCTAGTACTATATCAAATCCACCTAGGGGCATCACATGTAACTTAGCAGCAAACCTACGACCCTCAAGTTCTATGGCGCAGTCCTCTATCACATCAGTAACTCTAGTGGACTTACCAATAGCAGTTTCTACATCAAAGGGCTCATCGTTACGTCTACTACTAATAGGCAATTTAGCATAGAAAGTAGCAAAAATAAAACTCCTACTAGCACCAGAATCAAATAACACAGAAGCAAGAGTTTGATTTACTAGAAACGTACCTGACACAACATCGGGGTCCGTCCTAGCCTCCTCCCTAGTCATGGTGAAAGCTCTGGCGCTCGCCTTCTGCCCTTCAGTTCCGGCCGTCTTCTTCGCCCCGAAACCCTCCACCCTCGGCCTCCTGCAATCCCTGCTCATATGGCCCTCCTCGCCGCAGGTATAACACCTCAGCGGCTTACAGTCTCTGTAGATGTGGCTCGGCTTCCCACACTTGAAACACACGTTGAGCCCCAGCCCGCACTCCCCCGTATGCTCCTTCCCGCACTTGCCACACCTCTTGGGTCCCGAGCTTGATGACCCCACTCTACGGTCATCTATTCTCATCTTGTTGTTCGGGACGAAACCACCACGCCCGAACCTCTTTCTGTTCTAGTTCCGGTCACCACCACCAGCTTTCTTCACCTCCACCACCGTCACCTCCCTCTCATCATTGAGCCTCCCGGCCAAATCCACTACCAACCTAAAAGTGCTTGGTCGGGCTGTGATCAAGTGCCTACGAATGTCGGCTGGCAATCCCTGTATGTACCGATTAATCTTTCGGGACACCGGCGTCACCTGATCTGGTACCAGTCTCGCCATTTCTTTAAATTTGGTGGTGTACTGCTGGTGGGTCATGGTTCCCGCCTCAAGTTGCAAGAACTCCCTCTCGATCTTATCGAGTTCCCTGTGAGGGCAGAATTCCTCAATTACCAATTGTTTCAACTCTTCCCGTCGTATCTTTCCGGTGGCTCTGGCACCCTCAGCTTGGACAATGTTGTCCCACCAACACAACGCTAAGTCAACAAAGGAGTGAGTCACGAACTTCACCTTCTGGTCTTCGCGACACTCACTGATTTCCAACACCGCCTCCATTTCCTTTACCCAGCGGTGAGCGGCGACAGCATTGCCATTGCCATCAAAGGTCGAGGGCTTGCACCTTTGGAACGCCCCGTAACTGCACCCCTTGATGGTCACCCCCACTACATCGTCCCCTTCTTCGTTAAACAATACGGTCTCAGGCTCTGGTCGTTCCTCCTCCCCTCCACTTCATTTGCCCGTTGATCCCTTCCTATTCTCCTTCTCATTCCTCTCCTCGCTTCTCACGGCCCTAATGACCTCAGTCACCACTGATGGTAAAACTGTCTGCATAACCGGGTGCACTTCATCAGTAATTGCCTCCCTAGCTGAGGCGTTCAGGCTAGCATTCTCATTTTCCTCGCTTCGGCCATTAACCTCAGGGTTCTCACGAGCCGTCTCAGGAGCCTTAGCACTACTCCTAGTCATACGTGGATGACCTCTGCCTCTAGAAGCCTTGGAAGATTTTCGTTCAACTATTTCCTAGATGCTATAAGATTCAAACACTAACACAGTCATTCAAGGTAATAGCTCAGTTTATGTCAAGTATAGTAAGTCCCTAATGACAGTGGCCAGTTGTGATTAGCCACTTACCTTACTCTCCACACCCCAATCATTTCCTATCCTGACTACATTAGTATCTAAATCTACTAAGAGCACATAAGTCAAATAGCACACGCACATAATACTGATTAACTTTAAGACAAGAAATACCTGATGGCACCTAGCTACTTGGGCTCACATCCCTCTTTCTGTCCCATTTTCAGTTTAAGTTTAGGTTTATTTTGAAATTGTTTACCCATTTCACTTAAACTTTGCCTCCGATACCAACTTGTAAGGCCCCGATCCCAGAGACCTCACAGTTGGTCATTCACAGCAATAATTACATAAACCATTAAATATTAAAAATTTAAGCAGCGGAATTAATTGAACAAAAGCCATTCATTTCATTATAAACACTGTTGTTAAGCAATACACCATAGTTTAATCAGGTTATAAAATAATTGTTCAATTTCATTATGAAACAACAGTATTATCATGTAGGAATGGATGTCATTCATGCCTTGCCGAGTAGCTCTACCCACGTGCCATACTCAGCAACATTTTTATCTGCCAACTGAAAAATACATAAAAGTCAGCGTTGCTGAGTGAGTCCTAGTTTTTGTAATAAAATATACTTTACTTTTGTTTAAGAACCATTCTTTACTTTTGCACGTGATCACACATCATACGTACACTTAGGTAATATCATTATTATCTTCATCATTCGTTCATTTCGTACTTTTATCGTTATCTTTCCGAGTCTTTTGTGACAACAGGGTCGCTCACCTCATTAGAAATCTCAAGGATTGCACGTTATCCGAGTCTTTTGCGACGACAGGGTCGCTCACCTCATTGGCAATCTCAAGGATTGCACTTTATCTGAGTCTTTTGCGACAACAGGGTCGCTCATCTCATTGCCAATCTCAAGGATTGACCCTGTGTGCATCCTTCAGGGTAGCTAACCCACATCACAGTTGAGCTAACGATAACAAGGCCGTGCACCTCTTTACATTTTCTTGCAAGACTTTCATTCATTCATTTACGTTCCACTTTTCTTCATCATTAATCTTTCACTTAATTAATAATAATACTTTTTGTTTCGATCATAAACATACCACATAGTGTCATACAATATTAAAATTATTAATAACGATAATAATAAAGTTAACAATAATGATAATAGTAATAATAAGAAGTCATAGTGACCATCATGATTATGCATGGAATCGAGCATTTAATACCCCTAGTCAAACATCGTCCAAACCCTAATTGCACAGACTCCCGTAAAATCCCTGAAATTAAATTCTAAATATTGGGCGCATGGGCCATGTTTGGACGCATTGGCCTCTCAGACGCATGAAGTCACTTAGGCGCATGGGAGGTCTAGACGCATGATCACTATTGGGGAGGTTCAACACTTAGACGTTTGGGAAATTCCCAGACGCATGGGCACTATTCAGACGGTTGGACACTTAGGCTTTTGGGGAATCCCAGACGCATGGGCACTATTCAGACGGTTAGGCACTTAGGCGTTTGGGGAATCCCAGACGCATGGGCCATGTTTAGACGGTTGGGCTTACTTAGCTTTTATAAGGCAAATTTCAGACGGTTTGGGTACTGTTTAGGCGGTTGGGCATCAATTGCTCACTTAAACAATATAAATCAGTCCCAATTCATTCTACATCAATATCTAAGCTTAGTTCTATCATTCTAAGCATCAAAACATACACATATATCATGATAATAATATCAAATGCACCCAAATCACACCCACCCATATTCACATTCAAAATATGCTAACGGGTGTGAAACCCAACTTTATAAAAAACGCACATACATGCATTTCTAGCCCCAAATATTAGTTAAAACATGTAAAATGGGGGGGATCTAGAACTCACCTTAGTTTGTTTTTGGGTTTAAACCCTTCTTTGAGCTTCCCAAACGTTTCTAGCACCTAAAACTCACACACATATACAACCCGAACTTTCAATCACATTTATAGGCACATAACTGAAACTAGAAACATCTAAAACATCATAAAACTGAGAATTCTTACCAAAAACGTCGAATTTCTTGTTTCTTCTAAAATTCCTGAGAGTTTTCTGCTCTCTCTCTCTCTGTCTAAAACAGAATGGAAGAAGTGTGCAGGCAAGAGTGGGCGGGCATGCCCACTTTTGTACCAACTTTTTGACATTTTGCCATTTTGACACTTTTAACCCCTTTACTTTGGTTAACTTACCATTTTCTATCTTTTCCTTTACTTTTATTCTTTCTTCATAAAAAGAAATGACCGGGTGTTACATCCGAGCTTCTTGAACTGCAGAAGTTCTTCTTGCATCGCATTTACCCATGCCTCATCTTTCAAGGCATAACTTACATATTTGTGCTCGACTTGAGAAACAAAACACTTATATGCCCCATCATGTATGTATCCCTTTTCCATCACTGCAACATAGTCATCTGTGTACAGCTGATTTCTTGTATGAACACCTAAGAGAAGGTCCCCTATGATGTTGTCTGGGGGATGATTAACACTAATCCTTGTCACTGGAGTTGTAGGAACAACCACTTCATTATCAAGGTTAGGAATCACTATTTCATCTATGGCTGGTGTACTTTCATCTAGGCTCATAGTTTCCTCATTGCTCATATTTTCATTTTGAATCTCCTCATCATCTGAGGAATTGTCACTTCCCTCTAGATCTGCCCCTGACGATGCAGAAGCACCATCGATTTGAGTAGTAGTGCCCGAGTATAGATTAGGAGTGTTTAAAACATCATACATCATTTGAGTAGCCACTTCATTATCGGAAGACGTAGAAGGAAGATTGAAGGACTTGAAAAATCCATCATAATCAAAGAAGAATGATGGACCTTTTCCAGCAAGTGGGGTGGTGTATCTTTGAACATAGATGTTGCACCACACTTCAACTTGACGAGTAGAGTTGTTATAAACTGTTTGTCTGGTATATTTTATCCAAGGAAGATGCCTTCCTCTACCTTCTCACTAAACTTGTCAGTCTGAGTCTTCTTTAATAGCATGCAAGGAGCTCCAAATGGTTCTAGATACTCATGATTCGGTTTACGCTTTTGGAGCAACTCATAACAAGTTTTACCATGATGTTTAACCACTAAGACCTGATTGAGTGTGTAGCATGCATTAGCCACTTCTTTATTCCAGAATTGAATCGTCGGCTTCGAATCTGCCAACATTGTCCTCAGAGTTTCAATGAAGCTACGATTTTTACGTTCAGCAACTCCATTCATTTGCGGAGTGTAGGCAGAAGAGAATTGATGAACAATCCCTTTCTCTCGACAGAAAGCCTCCATCCACTGATTCTTGAATTATTTCCTGTTGTCTAACCATATTTTCCTCACTCTCAGCTTATACAGAGACTCCAAAGTAGTAACTAAATGTTTGAATGATTCAAATGTCTTTAACTTGGCTTTAAGAAACATAACCCAGGAAAATCATGAGTAGTCATCAGTTACCACAAAACAGTACCAATCACCTGCAACGCTTTTCGTACTAACAGGGCCAAACAGATCCATATGCAACAGCTCCAGTGGAATCTTAATAGAGTGAACTTTCTTAAATTTGTGAGATTTCTTGGTCTGTTTCCCTTTCTTTCAGGCTATGCAGAAGTCTGGAAGCTGAAAGTTCTTGATCGTTACGCCTTCAACCAATTGATTTTGAACCAAATGATTCATCTTCCTAGGATTAATGTGTCCTATTCTCCTGTGCCAAGAAATAGAAGGTGGCATTGGACAGGAAGCACTTAGCAGTAGACTCAGTTGTTGAGGCTTTTGACATATCCAAGACATACAGATCATTATATCTTGAAGCTGACATTAGAACTTTCTCCTCAGGGATAACATAATCCTTCTTCAGAATGTAGCATCTCTTATTATCAAATACAACTTTAAAGGCCTTCTCGCAGATTTGAGAAACTGAGAGTAAATTGTTCTCCAGTTGTTGAACGTAGTTGACTTTATCAAACTTCACTCTCTTATTTCCCACTTCACCTTTAGGTATGATATAACCTCCTTTATTTCCCACAAAAGATACGTGTCCCCCTTTGATTTGCTTGACATTGAAAAGGAGAGACAGATTCCTGGTCATGTGCCTGGATACCCCACTATTAATAATCCAGGTGTTAGTGATAGAGCTGTAACGGACAACCTGCACAAGAATGGAAATGATTAGTTCAGGAGTGGGACCCAAGCCTTAACTGGCATGGGTTTCCCAGAGGCATCACAAATTACAAACTCCACCCACTGTCATTCGGAAGAGGAAGACACATTCTTCCTCAGCTTGTCCTCACTTTCAGACACACCTGTTGATTTAGCTTTCCACAAACCAGTTTTGTGTAAGGCCTGTTTATGATACACATATGACTAGTTTATTATTTGAACTTTTGGTTTAACTTCCTCCCTAGGTGTTTTCTCGATTAACACAGCTTTACTAGGGGATTGTCTATGTTGACTTTGGTGTTTGGGAGGGGTAACCGATCTTGGTTTAGTATACTTTGGTTTATTATCATGAAAGATTTCAACTTTCCTTCTCGGTGTCTGATATTAAGGACAATTTTAAGAAATATGTCCTCGTTCTCCATAATTATAACATGATCTCCCTTCAAAATGGTCTAGGAGATCTTTTGTGTGGGGAAGAGGGTGGGCTAGATTTTATCTCTTGCTTCTCAACTTTAGGTTTCTCACCTTCTTTGACAAATTTTATTGATTTTACATTTTGATTACCTTTTACTATCATTTTTTTGATATTTTGATGATGAACCGTTTTAGAATGAGTTGGTTTTGAAATATTAACTTTTGAGCCCAACCTAAGAGTAGCCTTGCTATTCTCTTCATCCCTATTATCAGTGACAGCTTCATCTTTAGTGCCCGAACTAGATTCCTTCTGTTCAGTAACAGACTACACAGTTGGAATTGTGGAATCTGGATCACTGACTAAAGGAGTAGTCACCACATGATCCTTGATAGGATTAATATTTATAGGTCGACATTTTGTGTTCAAAACGATCGCATGTGGTGGCGGCACTACTTTATAACCAAGCCCCTCCCCACAGTTTCTCTCTTTGACTAAGTTCTAAACAATATGAGAGGAACTAGCTAGACTATGCAGTTTTTGATTTAACGATTCAGTTTCAACTTGCAAAATCGCTTTTTCTTTCTTAGTTTCCTCAACTGTAGAAAGATAGAACTTAATGTCATTTTCTTCATTAAAGGCAAAAACCTCGGTTTCCCTAAGTTGTTTTCCTAACAAATCAAGTTTTTCTTTAAAGCTGCTTTCATTATGATTTAACACTCGGTTAGCTTCAGTGCATAATTTCAAATCATTTACCAGACTATCATTGTGATCTAACAACCTAGAAAATTTTAAGTCTATGCTATCATGAAATTTATTACATTCTGCACAAGCATGTTTATCAAACAGTTTATCTTTAGAACGTACCTGTGATGAGCTGGAAGTGTCAACCATAAAAGCCACTTTAGATTCCTCAATGACAGGAGATTCCGTGCTATCAGCAGTCAATTCATCCTCAACCAAATGATCCACGGCATCCATAGCTTCTTCAACGTCTGAATTTGCATTTTCAGCTATGTTATCTCCTTCACTTGCTGACCATCATCAAGATCTTCTACCATAGCCACATTTGCGTCTCCATCAGACCGAAATCTAAAAGACCAGTCCTGTCCTTCGTCTCCTTGAGCAACCAACGCCTTAGTATCCTGAGTTGTTGATGCTACTTTCTTTTCTTTTTCCTGACGGTTGATCGATGAAAAAGGGTTACCATTTCCGGTCTTTTTAGGTTTCACGCACTCTCATTTGAAGTGACCCTTTTCACCACAGTTGAAGCATGTAAATTTTGTTTTATCAAAAGCAAAAGTTATGTCTTTGGTACCAACCTGATTCTTCACAAACTTTTTAGCCCTTCTAACATCACTGGCTAAGGCCCATATAATATCCATTCTTTCCAACTCAGTTTCATCTACCTGCTCATAATCTTCATCGGCTAGATGATAATTTCCGATCTTACCTGCAACTAAACCATCATAAAAGTGTACCCCTGCAACGAGAAGATCCATATGCTCTTTTGCTACTTCAACAGTAACATTCCCCAGATTTTCAGTCTTCAGCTTGATGAAATTAGAGCCAGGCATAGCATATTAGGTTCCAAATGAACCTGATGTATCACTTTCCGAAGAGCTACTTTGAGAGGTTCCAGATGTGTTGGAAATAAAAGCTGTCTGAAGAGATGCTCCAGATGAAACTGGGTTAGGAGTAACATTATAGAGTGAAGGATTCTGAGTGTAAGATTATTTCTTCAACTTGTATTTCAAACGCAGTTCCTTCTCCCTTAATATCAAGATGAAATCATTTATGTCTAAAGTTGCAAAAGTATCATTCTGTCTCAGATTAGACACAAATGGATCCTCTTTATCCGGTAAACCATCAGCGAAACTTGATAATTTATCCTCCATAGATGTCACACCATGAGTATGTAGCTCGCTCATCAAATGATAAAATCTATCAATACTGTCATCTAAGCTCTCATTTCCTATTGGAGAGAAGTTATCAAATTCCTCTTTGAGAGCATTAGCCTTCAGCGCCTTCAAGGTTGCATTACCATCGTATCTCTTTTCTAAAGCTTCCTATAACTTCTTAGACTGTTTATGTTCTGAAAACTGATGGAAGATGTCTTTAGGAATTGACTGAGTCAACAAAGCGTATGCTTTCTTTTTAGCGTTGTGTGCAACCTTTTGTCCCTCGTTCATACCACCCAAGGTCAGTTTTATCCCATTAGCACTAATTGGTATAGTATGACCAGTCTCAATGGCTATCTATAGATTCGGATCAACACCGTTCAGATAGATTTCAAACCATTGTTTCCATTGTGGGTATTCATCCAAAGTCAACAGTTTACGTGGTTTGTTATGATTCCCAATCTCATTTTCCAAAAGTAGTAGATTCTGGATACGTGAATCCTTCCCAGCAGTAAACGCAGAGTTCTAATCTTCCATGATATCAAACTTGGAAAAATTTAGTATAAGATAAAATCAAATGTGTGATTGAAGAGTACAACTGAGTTCAATCATGCGATTAAGTTCAATCGTGCGATTGAGGGATGCGAATGAGTTCAACCGTGTGGGTTAGCTTAATCATGCGAATGAACAGAGCGACTAAGTCTAGTCGTGCGGTTGAATGGTACGATTAGTATTCAGTCATGCGATTGAGCTAGTCGTGCGATTGAGCTAATCGTGCGATTGAGCTAATCGTGGGATTGAGCTAATCGTGCGATTGAGCTAATCGTGCGACTGAAGCTGTTGTGGATGAAAAATTCGAAATTTTGGACACTTTAACACCAAAAAATGATTTTTCACAAACCATAATCTGTCGTACGTCGAAAATTATGAAACTTTAGAATCAGGAACACTTTACAAACACCTTTTGAATCAAAAACACCAATCTTTTGAATTAAAACGTACTTTTAACAAGAACACTAATCGAATCCATGAAGAATCAAGAGCCAAAGCTTTGATACCACTTGTTAGGACCGTTTTCGTACGGAGTACTAACTGATTCAACGTGAAACCAGATCAAATAGCGCAGAATTCTATTTGATTGGCGATCCAATCAGTGAGAACGACAACCTGATCGATCTAACGATTAAGCAAACGTTAAGAACGAGTTGAAATTGATCAGCAACGAACTTTGAAGTTGGATGGACGAACTAGGATGCTCTGGACGGCTAGGGTATGATACTATTCGAAGTGTTTTTTTTTCACGAATTATGTGGTATTTATAGGTTTTTCGGTATTAAGTCGTACAACTGAGCCATTTGCTTGGTTCAGTCATGCGACTGAGTCATGTGTTTGATTCATACGCACGACTTAAGGTTCAGTCGTGTGACTGAGTCAATCTTATGTCTTAGTCATACGACTAATCCAGTCACCTGGTTTAGTCGTGCGACTGGTCCATAAGTATGGTTAATTCGTGCGTCTGGTCCATGAGTATGGTCCATTAGCATGAACACCATAAGACTAAGTCGAATACATTTCTGAATCATTATTGACTCAGAACTATGCACAACAACCTCAAACCTATATATAATGTTCATTCATATAATCAAACAAAAAACAAACCCAGTATATCCCACTCAAGAGCAGGGTCTGGGGAGGGTAGGTATAGGCGAGTCTTTCCTCTGAGACCCCCGACTCGATGGCAAAAACCATACTGGTAGCAAGACAACATACAATAAATCATACAACACATAGCATACAGTATACAAAAAGCCATATAAAAAGCCATATCGATAGCAAGACAAACCATGATAATTAATACTATAAAAAGGTTTGTCTAGTTGAGGAGATACTGTTGTGGAGAATCTTTATCATCACAGCAAAGGTTAATCAAATCCCCGAGATCTCTCTAAATCTTTCGAATCTGTAAATAAATATATGATAAGTTAAACTTTAATTCTTAAAAATATTTAATAAATATATGTTCATTCATATGTGTAATAATAAATACTATAAGAATATGATATAAACAACAGTAAATAAACATTCAAACACATATATCTTATTACATTAAGTTCTTGCATTACACATGTGTAAGAAATGAAAGACATAGACATTTAAGTATATAAACTAGAGTCCAACCAGTCCAACCGGAACGGATTGCAGCCTGGTTCCCGGTCCAACCAGTTCAACCGGCCAGTCCGGTCCAGTTTTCAAAACCATGATAATTAATACTATAAAAAGGTTTGTCTAGTTGAGGAGATACTGTTGTGGAGAATCTTTATCATCACAGCAAAGGTTAATCAAATCCCCGAGATCTCTCTAAATCTTTCGAATATGTAAATAAATATATGATAAGTTAAACTTTAATTCTTAAAAATATTTAATAAATATTTGAAAGGATTGATTGAGAACAAAATCGAAGGAAAAAAACGATAGCTATAAGCCACTAAGCTAGGCTATACCTATAAAAAGATAAAAGTTTTAGACCCTAAAACATAAATTGAGTTTTAGACCTTTTAAATTTAAAAACTCAAAGAAAAATTTAGTTGTAATGTTCGCGTTTCCAAGGGCTTTTTAATTTCTTCAAGATCATATTTTTGCTTTTAACAAAGTTTACAAGAGAAATATAATGTGGGCCAAAATATCTTTTAAATATATATTATGAAAACTGTAAGTTTTCGCTCTTGACCAATGTGACCTGACATTTATAGATTTACAAGAAAAAGAAAATATTAAACAGTTTATATCATACCGTTCTTTACTAGAAAAATATACAAATTAAAATATTGTTTGATGGTGCGAAATGAGGGTGATGTGAAAGGGTTGTGGAAGGGATTAGCGGTAGGCATATACTGAAAGGGAGAAGAAACACAGAAGAAAAAGAAATAAAAAAGGACGTCTTTTTATATAATAATTGATACATAATAAAACTTGTATTATTTCGACACATTATATGCTTCTTTTTATTAGTTAAAAACAAAATACATTAATAACTTGAAATTGAAAAAACGTTTATAAAAATTGAGATAATTAAAAAAAAAACTACTAATCGAAATTCAACCTGAACATTGTGCAATCTCACGTTTACATTGAAGGATTATATCCAACAACGGTTTGCTTAAACCCTCATATGGTGTCAGAAACGTGTCAAATAATGTTTTTTGTTGTTGACCAAAAACCTCCCCCTGCTCTTACATTTTGATCGCCAAAACTTCATTTTTTGTAATTTTACTTTCAACCATCTTTCTTGAATACACTTTTTCTCATCCTCAATGTCCTTGCTCATCATGTTCATATCCGAAAAATTTTTGACCATATCATCATTGTTGCTAAAGTAGGATGCCATATTTTCCCTTTTGCGATGGGGTTTTGTTTGTATGGTATGTTCATTAAGGTTGGAAAAGCAGTTATCCAAATATGTTAAAAAGTGGTTTTCTAAAGACGTTGCATAGTGTCTTGATTCGATATTCACTTCCTTTTGATTGAGGATTGTTAAACTTTGAACTTATAAATCGAACGGATGCTCATTTGGCTTGTTTTCTAACCACTTACCACGCAAATAAGTACAACAAAGCTTTTTTTTAAATAGAATATCTTGTATTCTATCAAAGACAACTTCATCATATTGCCCTCTCCGCCTTAATATCCTATCCAAAACAATTTGTTTTTGGTGTTCATAAAACCAGATAATTCAATTTTTTTTGGTGTTGCATAAAACCAGATAATTCAAGTTTTTTTTTGGTGTTGCATAAAACCAGATAATTCAATTTTTTTTAGTGTTGCATAAAACCAGATAATTCAAGTTTTTTTGGTGTTGCATCAAACCAGATAATTTAATTTTTTTTGGTGTTGCATAAAACCAGATCATTCAAAGGTTTTTTGTGTTGCATAAACCATCGTTCAATTATGTGTCTAGTGTCACTCTTTGTAAAAGCTTATCTCGATGTGACCCTCCCAACAAGTTCTATTCAAAATCCTATTTCTCTATATTATTTCAGTATTTAAATTCGTAGTTTAAGAAATTATATTTTAAAAATACCAACTATACAAGTGTTTTCAAAGCAAAGGTTCTGTCTGTCAAATTTAGTGAATGGATAGAGTTAATTTAAGAAAAAGTAAGGAATCTATTATAGGTTTAGATCGAAATTGGGAATTTAATTCCTCTAACAAGGACAAAACTAGGGCCTTTTATGGTCGAAATAAACCTTATAAACAATCAAAATGTCGTACAATTATTCACGGGTTTTCTAAATTAGAGTTGTACTTAAATAAATTAAAAACCAATTGGTGGATCCAAATTCAAATCGTAACGAATATAGCATTAATGAAATCAAATTTGCAAAAATACAAAATTTTATATAAATAATCGTATGTCGGCACAGCTAGTTGAGAATAACGTAAACCGAATACTAAAATAGTTTTTAATATCAAATATACTCATTCAACCAAAGAACTTTTGGTTCAATGTTACATTGATACCTATGTGTATTGTGTGTTGTAAGGTGTTCCCCTTTCGAATGGATATTAGGTTCAAGTTATATGGTGATCAAGTAATATAGATTAGAAATAATTTTATACTCTTGAGTTTGTCATTTAAAATACACACATAGGCATTCAAAACACATGAAATTACATATTTATTTATTTCCTTGAGTATATTTATAACGTGTTTGTTATATGATTTAACATGTCAAGCCTTCATAATCAGAAGTTATTAAAAGAAAAAAGTATATAAATGTAAAAATAAATATATTTAATATTATGATTTTTTGTTAGATAAATATGATATTATTTCAGGTTTAAGGGGGTATATATATTATACTAAGTTAGTAACCTCTGTACTATACTGACCAATTAAAAGATAAAATATTAAATAAAAAATATTGATAAATGATATAATTCGTGGGTAGAATAAAGAATGATCTAATGTGAAGACAAAATCTCTATATATAATAAATGAAAGAATCTTTAGCTATGTGTTGTAATTTTAAGCAATGTATCGCCACATAGCATATTTTTAGCAAACAATTGTCACGTGTTGTTTTATTAGCAATATGATTTTAACAAACAATTACCACATGGCTGATTTTAATGTAGATTTTATAGTAACTTCAATTAGTCATCAATTTTGTCAATTAACTAATAAACTTATTATTACTTTCTATTTACACTATTTAACTACTTTTCATTTACACTATACTAACTACAATTAGCCATCAATTTCATCAATCCTGTCCAAAAATATTATCCTCTTAAAATTAATAATTACAACTATTAAATATCAAATAACCTAAAATATACATATATTCTTTCAAATATCATATTTTTAAATTTAAAATTTGAATTTAACTTTGCTAAAATTAACTCATAAATATTATATTCCCTACATAATTTCTCAAGATATCGTCTTACATTATTTTCAAATTTTATACAATTTTGTTATACATATAAAGATTTACATTCTTATTAAAATTAATCTGCAATTGATATCTTTGTTCTATACTATTGTTTTTGTTTTGAGAATACTCCATTATGGCGTGCCAATTTGATGAAAGGTTTAAGGTATTCTTCATATTTTATCCTTTTTTCACATTTTGCACTAACATGATATAGGTAGGACTTTTAAAAATATTATTGAAGATCATTTCTTATCATTTCTTATCATGTTACTGATGTGATTTAATTTTAAGCAATAATTTGTCACATGACACATTCTCAGCAAACAATTACCACGTGTCGTCTTCTCGAAGTTATGCTTTCAAAAAAATAAAAATAACAATGAGTTTACTAGTATCAAGAATCTAAGTCAAACTATTTAAAACTGATAATTTATGTATACTTTGAATGAAAATATATTTTTAACAAACATTGATTAACACCAAAATTAATGACCTTTTAACTTTTAATATTCTATACATTTATTTTTCATAATTTATAAAGTTAATCTGCATGTACATACTTTTAACCAATTCACAGTTTTTTATATTGAGTATTAACAGACGGACATGTTATTTAAGTAAACAAATGATTAAATTATCACGTTTGTATCTACAAATTATTTTACGTCATTTAATATATGTTAAACATTTTAAGTCATACACTCAATTTATTAATTGATATCACGTTTTTTTTTTGTTTTACTTTCATGGTAACTACAATGTAAAAAAATATTTTAAAATGATGGTTTTCTAGGTTTCAAAATTTACTAGCTAAATCAGGTTCTTTTTATTTTTTTATTTTTATAAATTCTGCATGTATCTATCTTAGAAGTAGAGATTGAATTTCACGTAATATTGGATAATGTACTTTTATCCTTAGATTTTCATGATATCTACTGACAAAAAGATACCTTTTAAGTTTCAAATGTAGTTCCCTCTATCAGTATTTTTGCAATTACTATAAACAAGAGTAAGTGTAAGGCTCCGATCCCGGGCACCTCACAATTAGTCATCATAGCACTAAATATACATAACATAATATATTTCTTAAAACAATGCAGCGACAGTCATTAACAAAAACCATTCATTTATATCTATAATTACTGTTGTTATGTAATACAACATTGTTTAAACTACAAAAGAATACTTTCATTGTGTAAGGCCCCGTTCCCGGACACCTCACAGTTGGTCATTCATTGCATATAAAACATATTAATGTACATTTCATAAAATAAACAGCGGAATTACGCTAGCAAAAGTCATTCTTTATTATTAAAATATACTGTTGTTAGGCAATACAATAGTGTTCAAGTTATAAAACATTATTTAATTGCATTACCAAACAATAATATCATAATATAGGAATGGATGTCAGTCTTTTCCTGCCGAGTAGCTTCACCCTCGTGCCATCCTTAGTAACTATTACCTGCCAACTGAAAATGTATAAAAGTCAGCGTTACTGAGTGAGTTCTAGTTTTAAAAGTATTAAAATACCTTGTGTGTTGTGTGTGTATATATATATATATATATATATACACACATACACACACACTAGTATGATACTCGCGCGTTGCAGCGGAAAAACAACTCGGTTTGATATATAATTTATAAGCATATATAGCAACGACAATTTTTGTGAAAATTTAAAATCAATGTTAGCTAGTTAGAGACTCATGCTAAATCTACTTACTCATTATCACCATACATATAGCAACAACAAATTGTTGCAACATGGTCTTAGTTTCTAAAATTTCTTCTTTATGTAGAGATTTTCTTATATTTATTGACTTATTTATATATCATGTGTTAAAAAGAATACTGATTTTGACTTTTATCTACTTGATGGTCTCACTTCTGACTTTAAGTCAATTGCACAACACCTTGAAGATGACAAAATACAACATTTAATTTAACATTTGTGTAAACACAAACTTATAATCATCTAACTTGTATTTCTCATCCTTTCAGAAATAAATTCATATCATAAAATCTATTAAAAAGTAAAGGAAAAAACCATATCACATATCCAAGAAATTAAAGAATAGCATTCTGTCTCATCAATCTAAATAAACATTGCTCTTAAACAAAGGATCCAAATGAATCAACATGCATTTTGTCTTATCAATCTAGGAAAACTTTTGAGCTACCGCAAGGGTACCACTCTCCAAGCATCAATTTGGGAAAGAGGGGTAGAAATGGTAAAAATTATATGACAAAGTTGGGTTTAAGCATAAAACTTTTGAGCTACCGTCTTAAAATTAAAATAAAATTACCAAAGTAGTCATAGTTTATGTATTATAAGGTAGTAAAGATATATATATATATATATATATATATATATATATATATATATGTATATATGAAAATACTCTTTTTATAAAAATACATCTCTTACTCTTGTACGTGAGCATGCACTAACTATACAACAAGGTAATGCTTTCTTTCTTTACTGTATGCCTTTGTTTATTTCGTACTCTTTTAACTTTATCTTTCACTGTCTATGTGGACCAACGAGCAATACCCTAAACTATATGCGCGGGGAAACCGGTGCTGGCCACTGGTCTCTCAATGGGCTATGATCACTGGACACAAGGCTGACCCAGTCACCTAGGGTATGCTGCAAAGGTCCGCCAATCTCAATTGATTGGCCCTGTGTGCATCCTTTGGGGCAGCTAACCCGCGTCACAGTTGAGCTAACGACAACATGGTCGTGCACCTCCTATATGCTTGCAAGACTTTTTAACATTTTAATTAAGTTCCACTTCTCTTTGTCATTACTTTTTCACTTTCTTACGGATAATACTTGCATTTATGATTATAAACACACCACATAAGTCATAAATGATAATTACTATGATCATAGGAACAACTTATAATAATGCAGATATAATAGCAATTAAAAACCCTAAGTCAAACTTGGGTCAAACTCTAATGATTCTATTTTACTCAAAATTTCAGAAAATATTCTAGGTGTCCTAGGCGCATGAGCACCATGCAGGCATATGAGGCTTGTTTAGGCGCATGGACACTATTTGGGCGTTTCATCACTTAGGCGTTTGGACCTTCTCAGACGCATGGACCCTATTTGGATGTTTGGTCCATACTTAGGTGTCTGAGTCTAAATCTTAGATGCGTGGGCTACTGTTCAAACGCATGGGTTTACACTTAGAATTTCTAAGGCATTTTCTAGGCGGTTAGGGCACTGTTTGGGCGGTTGGGCCCTGTTTAGGCGTACGGGCTTAGAACTTTCTAAGGCATATTTTAGGTGGTTGGGGTACTGTTCAGGCAGTTGGGCAACCTGTTTAGCATATTTTTCACATATTATCAATCCTAATCATCCTTCTTACATGTTCTAGGCTTAATAACACTATTCTAAGTATAACTAACACATAACAATCATAAAAACATCATCATGCATACATAGACACATACGGGTGTTCAAACAACTTTTGTAAAAATAGTTTTACATACATGTTCAGCCCCAAAAGTGTTAAAACATGTAAAATTATAGGGTCTAGAACTCACCTTTGAGGTTCCCAAGTTTAAACTTTCACTTGAGCTTCTCAGATGATTATTACACCTAGAAACCCACCAGACACACATTCGAACACACATAAACACACATAAGCATAAAACCGAGGCTAGAATCCAACAAGAACACTTAAAACTTCAAATTCTTACCTTGAATTTAGCCTTCTCCTTCTTCTTATTTAAAAATCCAAGAGTTCTTTGTTTCTCTCTCTAAAACCACATGAAAGTTGTGATGTGAGGCTAGAGTGGGTGGCCATGCCCACTTTTACACCAACTTTTTATACTTTTTGTCCTTTTGACACCTTTTATCCCTCAACTTGAGTCTTATTGCATTTCTTTCTTTTCCTCTACTTTTATTCTTCATTTCTTATCTTTTAAAATATCTGGATGTTACAAGTCCACCCCCTTATATAAGTTTCATCCTCGAAACATGTTATTCCTCAAACAGATGAGGGTAATGTTGCCTCATCTCCTCTTTAGTCTCCCACGTAGACTCGAATCCCTTCTTGAGCTTCCACTATACACGCACAAGGGGAACCACTTTATTCCTCAACCTCTTCTCCTTATGATCAATGACCGCCACTGGTTGTTCCACATAGTTGAGCTGTTCATCCACGTCGATATCCTCCAGTGGTACGGCCATGTCCTCGTCAGCTAAGCACTTCCTCAGATGAGATACATGGAACGTGGGATGAATTCCACTTAACTCATCTTGCAATTCAAGTCGATAGGCCACCTCTCCTACTCGTGCGCCGATTTGAAAATGTCCTATGTATCTCGGGTTTAGCTTACCTCGTTTCCCGAATCGGATGATCCCCTTCCAAGGTGAGACCTTCAACATAACTCGGTCGCCAACCTTGAACTCTATCGGTCTTCTCCTCTTGTCAGCGTACGATTTTTGTCTATCTTTTGCCGCCTTCATAAAGGCTTTGATCTTTTCCAACTTCTCAGTCGTAGCCTCGATCACCTCGACACCTCCCAGCTCTTTCTTCCCAATGTCTCCCCAACATACGAACGTCCTACACCTCCTACCATATAGCATCTCGTATGGTGGTATGCCGATACTAGCATGGTAACTATTTTTGTATGAGAATTCTGCTAACGGTAAGTGGTCATCCCAACTTCCTCTGAAATCGATTACATATCCTCGAGCGTCTGAATCGTCCACTCGAACTGACCATCTATCTGCGGATGATAAGCCGTGCTAATATGTAGCCTCGTCCCCATTGCATCATGGAATCTCTTCCAAAACTTCGATGTGAATTGGGTGTCACGATCCGACACTATAGACACCTGCACACCATGACAAGGTACAATCTCTTTAATGAACAGATCCGCCAGTCTTTCAGATGAATTCGTCTCACGGATTGGTAGGAAGTGAGCACTCTTGGTTAGACGATCAACAATCACCCAGATTGTATCGTACCCCCTCGCCGTGCGGGGTAACTTCGTAATGAAGTCCATAGTGATATGCTCCCACTTCCACTCGGGTATATCCAATTATTGGATTTTCTCGTAAGGCTTCTGATGCTCTACCTTCACTTGCAAGCAAGGCACTTACTCACATACTCTACCATGTCACGTTTCATACCCGGCCACCAGTAGTCCTTTTTCATGTCTTGATACATTTTGGTGGCACCAGGATGAATGGAGTATCGAGTCTTATGAGCTTCATCCATGATTCTCCCTCGTAGATTTCCACAACGAGGGATGCACATTCGCCCAAAGCGGGTTTTAATCCCGCGAGTGTTTTTCCTAGTTCCGCGACTAGACCTCTCATTCTTTCAGAGTTGAGGTGATCTTCCTTCAATGCCTCATCTTGAAATTCTTTCACTTGCGTCATCACGTCAGAGGTCATCACTAACTGATATGACTTCACCCAAATCGACTCGGGTCTCTCAACCACAGCCGCTAACTCCAAATCGTGGGTAGGGTAGTTGACTTCGTGGGTTTTCAACTGTCGGGATGCGTAGGCTATTACCCTTCCACGTTGCGTTAACACGCAACCTAGCCCAAAATAAGAAGCATCCGAATACACCGCTAAGTCTTCACTCTCCTCGGGTAATGTCAAGACGGGAGCTTGAGTTAATCTCGTCTACAACTCCTCAAAAGCACACTCCCGTTCTTGAACCCACATGAACTTCGCATCCTTGCGAGTCAATTTGGTCAAAGGTGAGGCTATCTTAGAGAAGTCTTGAATGAACCTTATATAGTAGCCCGCCAAACCCAAGAAACTACGGATCTCAGATGGCGTCTTTGGAGACTTCCATTGCATCACGACCTTAACCTTTGCCGGGTCCACCATGATTCCCTCAGCATTCACCACGTGACCCAGAAATTGAACCTTGCGTAACCAAAAAGCACACTTAGAGAATTTAGCATATAACTTCTCTCTCCTAAGTGTCTCCAATACCTCACGTATGTGGCCGGTATGTTCTTCCTCACTCTTAGAATAAATCAGGTTATCATCAATAAACACTATCACTGATTTATGCAGCATTGGCCGACATACTCGATTCATCAAGTCCATAAAGGCAACTGGCGCGTTATTTAATCCAAAAGACATAGTGAGGAACTCGTAGTGTCCATAACACGTCCGAAAAGCTGCTTAGGAATGTCGTGCTCCTTGACTTTTAACTGATGGTAGCCAGATCAAAGATCTATTCTCGAAAACCAACTGGCACCTTGGAGCTGATCAAACAAGTCATCAATCCTCGGTAATGGATACCGATTCTTCACCGTCAACTTGTTCAACTCGCGGTAGTCGATACACATCCTCATGCTACCGTCCTTCTTCTTCACGAACAAGACCGGAGCACCCCACAAAAAGATACCCGGTCAAATGAATCCCTTATCCATTAACTCCTGCAATTGGTCCATGAGTTCCTTCATCTCAGTCGGAGCTAATCGATATGGTGCTTTGGCAACGGGTTGAGCACCGGGTATCAAATCGATTTGGAACTTAATTTCGCGATCCGGTGGCACGCCGGGTAAATCTTCCGGGAATACATCCGGGAAGTCGCACACCACTGGTACATCAGGAAATTACGGTACCGACGCATCCATATCTTTTACGTATGCCAGGTAGGCACTACATTCACGTTTCATGCACTTCCCCGCCACTGCCATCGAAATCACCTTCGGGATCGTAGTAACACGATCTACATAAAACGTCACCAAGCTTCCATCGGGCGTGACTAGTCGAATCATCTTCTTACGGCATACGATGTTTGCTTCATAGGTTGCTAACGAATCCATGCCTAGTACTACATCAAATCCACCTAGGGGCATCACATGTAACTTAGCAGCAAACCTATGACCTTTTAGTTCTATCGTACAGTCCTCTATCACATCAGTAATTCTAGTAGACTTACCAATAGCAGTTTCTACATTGAATGGCTCGGTAATACTTCTACTACTAGCAGACAACTTAGCATAAAAAGTAGTAGAAATAAAACTCCTACTAGCACCAAAATCAAATAATACAGAGGCACAAGTTTGATTTTCTAGAAACATACCTGACACGACATCGCGATCCACTCTGGCCTCCTCCCAGGTCATGGTGTAAGCTCTAGCACTCGCCCTCTTTCCTCCTTCCTCCGGCTTCTTCTTCGGCCCAGAGCTTTCCATTGTCGGCTTCTGGCAGTCTCTGGTCGCGTGGCCCTCCTCGCCACAGTTATAGCACTTCAGCACCCTACAGTCTCTAGCGATATGGCCAGGCTTGCCACACCTGAAGCATACGTTCAATCCCAACCTACACTTGCCGGTATGCTCCCTTCCACATTTGCCACACTTCTTCAACCCCGAGCTTGACGACACCCTACTGTCATCCACCTTCATCCTCTTGTTGTTTGGAGTGAAACCACCACGTCTAAACCTCTTCCCATTCTAGCTTTTATCACCACCACCCGTCTTCTTCACCTCCACCACAGCCTCCTCTCGCTCATCGTACAACCTGCCCGCCAAGTCCACCACCGATCGAAAGGTACCTAACTGAGCAACGATCAAATGCCTGCGAATATCAACCGGTAATCCTTGGATGTACCTCTTGATCTTCCTTGACACCAGCGTCAACTGATCTAGTACCAGCCTCGCCATTTCGTTAAATTTGGTGGTGTACTGCTGGTGGGTCATGGTTCCCGCCTCAAGTTGCAGGAACTCCCTCTCGATCCTGTCGAGTACCCTGTGAGGATAGAATTCCTCAATCACTAGCTGCTTTAGCTCCTTCCATCACATCTTCCCGATGGCTCTGGCACCCTCAGCATGGACAAGGTTGTCCCACCAACACAGCGCTGAATCAACGAAAGAGTGAGTCGCAAACTTCACCTTCTGGGCTTCACAACACTCACTGATCTCCAACACTGCCTCCATCTCCCTCACCCAGCTGTGAGCGGCAGCAGCATTACCATTGCCATCGAAGGTTGGAGGCTTACACCTTTGGAATGCCCCATAACTGCACCCCTTGGTCGTCACCCCTACTACATCATCATCCTCTTCATCGGACAACACAGTCTCAGGCTCCGGTCATTCCTCCTCCCCCTTGCTTCCCCTTCCTGTTAACCCTTTCTTATTCTCCTTCTCCTTCCTCTCCTCATTCCTCACAGCCCTGATGACTTTGGTTACAACAGGCGGTAAGACTGTCTGCATGACCTGGTGTACCTCATCAGCAATCGCCTCCCTAACTGAGGCATTCAGGCTAGCATTCTTATTCTCCTCACTCCGGCCATGAACCTCAGGGTTCTCGTGAGTCGTCTCAGGAGCCTTAGCACTACTCCTAGTCACACGTGGCCGACCTCTGCCTCTAGAAGCCTTAGAAGATTTTTGTCCAGCCATTTCCTAAATGCTATAAGATTCAAACACTAACACGGTCATTCAAGGCAATGGCTCAGTTTATGTTCAGTGTAATAAGTCCCTAATTACAGTGGCCAGTTGTGATTAGCCACTTACTTTACTCTTCACACCCCAAGCATTGCCTATCCTGACTACATCAGTATCTAAATCTAATAAGAACACATAAGTCAAATATCACACACACATAATACTAATTAACTTTAAGAAAAGAAATACCTGATGGCACGTAGATACTCAGGCTGACATCCCTCTATCTGTCTCATTTTCAGTTTAAGTTTAGGTTTCTTTTTGGAAATATTTACCCATTTCACTTAAACTTTGGCTTTGATACCAACTTTTAAGGCCCCATTCCCGGGCACCTCTTAGCTGGTCATTCATTGCACATAAAACATATTAATGTACATTTCATAAAATAAACAATGGAATTACGTTAGCAAAAGCCATTCTCTATTATTAAAAGATACTGTTGTTAGGCAATACAATAATGTTCAAGTTACAAAAGATTGTTTAATTGCATTACAAAACAACAATATCATAGCATAGGAATGGATGTCAGTCTTTCCCTGCCGAGTAGCTTCACCCTCGTGCCATCCTCAGCATCTATTACATGTCAACTAAAAATGTATAAAAGTCAGCTTTGCTGAGTGAGTTCTAGTTTTAAAAGTATTAAAATACCTTGTGTGATGTATATATATATATATATATGAAAATACTCTTTTTATAAAAATACATCTCTTACTCATGTACGTAAGCATGCACTAACTATACAACAAGGTAATGCTTTCTTTCTTTAGTGTATGCCTTTGTTCATTTCATACTCTTTTAACTTTATCTTTCACTGTCTATGTGGACCAATGAGCAATACCCTAAACTATATGCGCAGGGAAACTGGTGCTGGGCCTCTGGTCTCTCAATGGGCTATGATGACTGTACACAAGGCTGACCCAGTCACCTAGGGTATGCTGCAAAGGTCCGTCAATCTCAATTGATTGGCCCTATGTGCATCCTTTGGGGTAGCTAACCAACATCATAGTTGAGCTAATGACAACATGGTCATGCACCTCCTATATGCTTTCAAGACTTTTTAACATTTTAATTAAGTTCCACTTCTCTTTATCATTACTCTTTCACTTTGTTACTGATAATACTTGCATTTATGATCATAAACACACCACATAAGTCATACAATGATAATTACTATGATCATAGGAACAACTTATAATAATGCAAATATAATAGCAATTAAAAACCTTAAGTCAAACATGGGTCAAACTGTAATGATTCTGTTTTACTCAAAATTTTAGAAAATATTCTAAGTGTCCTAGGCGCATGAGCACTATGCAGGCGCATGACGCCTGTTTAGGCGCATGGGCACTATTTGGGCGTTTCATCACTTAGGCGTTTGGACCTTCTCAGACGCATGGGCACTATTTGGAAGTTTGGTCCATACTTAGGCGTCTAAGTCTAAACCTTGGACGCATGGGCTATTGTTCAGACATATGGGCTTACACTTAGAATTTCTAAGGCATTTTCTAGGCAGTTGGGGCACTGTTTGGGCGGTTGGGCCCTGTTTGGTGTATGGGCTGACTTAGAACTTTCTAAGGCAAATTTTAGGCGGTTGGGGTACTGTTTAGGCGATTGGGCAACCTGTTTAGCATATTCTTCACATATTATCAATCCCAATCATCCTTCTTATATGTTCTAGGCTTAATAACACTATTCTAAGTATAACTAACACATAACAATCATAAAAACATTATCATGCATACATAGACACATACGGGTATTCAAACTACTTTTGTAAAAATAGTTTTACATACATTTTCAGCCCCAAAAGTGTTAAAACATGTAAAATTACGGGGTCTAGAACTCAATTTTGTTGTTATCAAGTTTAAACTCTTCACTTGAGCTTCTCAGATGATTCTTACACCTAGAAACCCACCAGACACACATTCAAACACACATAAACACACATAAGCATATAACCGAGGCTAGAATCCAACAAGAACACTTAAAAACTTCGAATTCTTACCTTGAATTCAGCCTTCTCCTTCATCTTCTTTAAAAATCCGAGAGTTCTTTGCTTCTCTCTCTAAAACCACATGACAGTTGTGATGTGAGTCTAGAGTGGGCGGCCATGCCCACTTTTACAGCAACTTTTTATACTTTTTATCCTTTTGACACCTTTTACCCCTCAACTTGAGTCTTATTGCATTTCTTTCTTTTTCCTCTACTTTTATTCTTCATTTCATATCTTTTAAAATATCCGGGTGTTACACATTGATTGCATTACTGTTGGTTCATTTGATCGGTTTTTCAGTGCAGAAGATGGTTTGAATCGTTCAAGACCATAAACAAACAACACACAAAAAGATTTGAAGAACAAAGAAGACCAAAATGTATTCAAAGATGATTCAATAAGCAACAATACTAATGAAATAAGATAAGCTCACTATATTCAATAAGAACCAGCTTACAATAACCTCTTGCAATAGAAATATTCGATTAGGGTTTTGCAAGGATACCCTACAATGAACAAAATGAAATATATATATATATAGCAATCTTAGTTTCGCAGACAGTTTCGGTGTAAGCGAAACTGTGCTGCCAAAACTATAGTTTCGCCCGGCAGAAACTGCAGTTTCGCCGGGTGAAGTTACAGTTGACTGTGAGCGAAACTACAGTTTCGCTCACAGTTTCGCTGGACTATAAAAATAGATAAATAAACTAAACAACTTACAAAAGAAATCTAACATAAATCCTATTACATAGAAATGTAAACAAATACTAATCTAAGGTGAGTCCAACCTATACT
>BJCO01820062.1:430-19334 GCA_018326465.1 Flaveria floridana | reverse complement strand
TGAGGCTGCATTGAAGTAATTTCTGTTTTATCAAAGAGAGGTTTTACATCTATATATTTATGCCTTTTTTGGTGATTTATAAGTCCTCTAAAATTGATTCTAAGGTTGGGTTATAGTTTGTACTTGTTTTATTTATTTTATTTTTGTTACTTTCATATGTGTTTCTAATCTTTACAAACTACATGGGTGTATTACTTCTCATTTTGTAAACAGAATACAGGCATTTATCATAAGCATGTGCAAACAATACATTTTCAATTTTGTTAATTTAGATGAGTAGATAAACTTATAGGCTTTCAGAAACCATTAGTGGTAAATGTGGACCTGAGTTCCATTGAGATTATCTCTGTGGAAGTTGCTTATAACATGCTTCACTTGATTAGAAACCATAAGCTACTGATATGTTGTTATTGTACATTAGTGGTAAATGTGGAGCATTATACAGCATACTGTCATGGCACGTTTTTGTGCTAAACATGATCTGTTGCCTTCATATCATTATTATCATTTTTATTTTATACCAAACTTGCTCTGACATTCTGCAGTAGTTGATTCTTCACCTATTTTCCCAAACCATATAATTCTGCATGAAATTTAAGACATATTAAATTGGGTAATCAACCTGTTTGATTTTGTATCAAGTATGTTCAATACACACTGTCATAATATGAGTCCTGTGCTATGATCCTATGCTTCCACATACTTTGCTTTACTATATATTTTTTTAGACTCAGGTTTTTTGGTTATGCATGCACTCACTAACGCACGAAGTACGGACATCACACACAATGCAGTTGACCTTTATATAAACCTGCTTAAAATTTGAATCTGCGCTGATGTATGTCCCTTTTGATAAATAGAAACAATTCAACAAAGTATGATGCTTTGATCATGACTGTAAGTACATTCATAGGTTATTATTACATTGATTTAGGCTAAGTTCGTGCAATCGTGATAGTGTTCACTTTTCCCATCCTTCCATATAAATTTAGTGGTAACATATTACACCATTTTTGAATATATCATCTTCACGTATCGTTAGAATAAAACAACATGGCATAAACTTTCTTATGTACACTACGTCTCCACCTTACAACAATCACATCACTGACTAACTCCCTTTTCCATTTTGCATTCTCTTTTTGGCCCCTCAAAAGCATGGCAACCCTACCTACTGAAGTTGTGGTTTTTGACATACTAACAAGGGTCTCCGCAAAGGACGCTGCTAGATCCAAAGTTGTATGCAAGGAATGGTGTGTTCTCCTTTCCACGCGAGACTTTGAAAAGGCACACTGCTCACGTGCATTGCACCCGCATAGGCAGAAGACACTTTTCGTCCACAACCTCCACATTACCAACACATTACCAAACATTAACTCGTAATACTATCATCACTAACCACAACACACGCATACTGCCATATGACATGCATCTCATATACATGATAAAAATTTTCACCTACATTCCACAGATAGAAGAAGACATCATGGATGGTACAAGCAGAATCAACGTGAATGCAGCAGGTATGTAACCTAACTCATTCCACTTTACACTCCACACTATCATGCTACTATTATGCTTCATATATCATTACTACATGACACATTTACACCTGCCCCACTCAGCCAACCAAGACAAAAAAAGAAAACGTCCAAATTCCCCAACAGAACATTTCAAGGAACACAAACCAACCACAGATGGAAAAAAGGAAAGCCCAAAAGCAACAGTAACAGGTACACCCAAATAACCTACTACCACAAATTTCTTAATACATACACACATGTACATATACATATCCACACATACATGCAGTCCAAAAAAAAGTTGCATTCGTGGTTGCTAATTAGACGTTCTTTCATTTCAGCGTCCCCTCAACCAAAAGTAACCACACCAATGAAGCAGGAAAAAAAGGGCACCCCTTCCACATCAAACAATGTAATTGATGAAGGGCACAAGGAACCTACTACGGATGCCTGGGACGACGAGTGGTGGACAACCCATATGGATGAGATAATAGAAATGTGCAAGGCTTATGACAAATCATGACCACCCTATCACATCAACAATGAAGTCTACCATGTCACTATGTCATGTTTGAAAATAATTTATATGTCTGAAACAAATATCTAAATTTCGCTTTAAAAGAGTAGACACTCACCTGAACTTTTCCAAAACCCCATTTCCGTCTACCTTATGGAATAAAAAGTATCTTCTACGTTTATTAAATATAATGTGCCTGCCCATATACGTACACCATGATGATTAACAACACACAGCAACACGATACACATGTAAACGTATGAACGCAACTCTGCTACTATAACTCCCCGGTATTAAGTTAAAATAACGTGGGTGCCGCAATGCGCGCGGGCACCCACTAGTATTCTTTAATGTGTTTGGGATAGTCACTCTCAAGAGTGATAAATATCACTTCTAAGACACACCTACATCACAAGCATATGTTTCATACTTTCATGTATTTAGTACTCAATGTCTCTTCTAAATAGTTAGCATCAAAGAAATATATTTTATCTATCTAATGAATAATAATGAAACTTTCTTGATTTCAAGAAAAGTAAAACGTGAAAGTATTTTTGGATAAGTTTAAATTAAAAATTATTTCTCAAAAGAGATGAACTTTTTTGTTTCTATAATGGTGTATGTTGAAAAAGTTTGTCTGATTTTGTGCAACATCTGATAACCCAATATCATGCCTAAATGAATAATAATACACTTTTTTTCCTGCGTGAAATCCTGAAACCTTTAAGGCAAGAGACGCAGGCAAGTCTGTCGCTAAAACTCCCAGATGCTAATAACTCGTTAGAAGGGGTAGAAAGCCTATAAGCTGCTAAGATTCCGTCGCTTACAAATGCTCCAGCGTGAAATAAGATTCGGACCGCCACTTCTCTGAAAACATGGTTCTTGCCCCCCTCTCTCCTCCCCCCTTTGAGCTCGTCCATTCGTTGGGAACCTGTTTTTCTTCGTGTCAGGTTCGTGTCAGGATTTACCACCCCTAATGAGAATCTCCACCAAAACCGTTCAATGAAATCCCACATTATATAATGAAACTTGTCGATGGAAAATCTCTCCAAGCTTTATGGCTGGAGGAACCATAGTTCCCAAGGCGCGTGTTTGGTGCGGTTTTATTCGAGCTCATGTTCAAGTTCGAGTTTGATAAGAGCATTCCGACATGCTTAAAGTTTGATAGGTATTATGAAGCTTGTGCAGTACTAAATTGGTTAGGATTTATAAGGCTGATGCATGTGTATATTCTTTTGGTTTTGGTACGGTTTGTTAAGAGCATAGCAACTGCTTAGTTAGTTGTTTTATTTATTAAAAGTTAACCTCTTGTTTTTCTAAACACGATTTATGTTTTAACGTGTCGGAACACGTGAATCTTGATACTAGTTTACAATACAATTAACAAAGTTAAAGAGAAAATGTCTGAGAGGGTCATGTTAAACATGCCTATGATTTTACTCAATGTACACTCTTCATACAAGGGCTTATAAGGTGTATGCAGGCATGTACGAGGTCGAACAGTCATTTACGAGGACAAATAGCCGGTCGGGTGTATAGGGTCAAAGTCAATCAAATCAATTGGAGCTGTATTTAGTCAACCTGTGAATTCCAAATCAATACATAGGTTTCGTTTGGCGAGTCAAACATCATGAGGGAACTTTGTGAAATAAAGAGATATTGAAGTGTTTAATCATGCTAAATATAAACAACCGAGTCGTATAATCTTTCATTTATGTCATTATTTTATATAACACCACGAAAAACAACCGTACGATTCTAGAAAGCTTGAAAACACAAAATGTTCATGCAGCAGGACAAGTATCATTCAGGATTAAGTTTAGCATGATTCGTGACGAGGCATTTGTAGATTTACAGATACTCGAGCAGGTCTTCCTGGTTTTTTAAATCCCATATGACCACTTTACCATCTAGTCCTGTAATGTTCATCATAATAAAAACAAATCAAGAAACGGATTTGAAAAAGTAACCAACATTACATGAAAACCACAACAAATAGAAGTATCCTACACATTACAAAATAAAAGTATCCTTTGGTGGTAACAAGAAGTAGGGGTGTTTATCGTCCGGCCTGGCCCATTTTAACAAAATATAGGGTGAGTTAAATATTACGGTTTAGGGAAATGACAAACCAAACAGGCTCGTTTTGCCAGTTTGAACCCAACTTTATTACTCTTTTCAAAACCATGAGTTTGTATTAAGTTTTAGAAAGATAAATACGACTCATGCTTATGATACATATACATTTATGAATATTGCAAAAGATGAAAAGGTTACGCCTCCAGTTTGGTTCACACGGTCGCTTCCAAGTCCAAACCGTTAGCCGGAGCGTTACACCACAAACCGAACCGTGTACTGAACCATATACATCTCAAACCAGCCAACTTGCTTTGGTTTGGGCGGTTCTATCGGTTTCTAAGGTTTATAAACACCCCCAAGTCTAGAAGCACTGCTATGAATTATTCCTAATACAAGAATATGTATATTGGTAATTTTAGCTTTAATTTTGTCCCTCAAAAAGAAACAGTTGCATTGTACATTGTATCAGTTATTTGATCATATTTAGTTGGCCTTTAGGCTTAAAACTATATAAGTAAACTGAAATCACATATTTCTTTAATATAATATTTTTACTGATAAATAAGTTATTATCTGCATTAATTCCTGAATAAGAAAGATAGTTAAAAAAATTATATTCTACGAATGGGGGAAGGGAGTGCTCCATTTAATGTATTGGGTCATGGGACACCTTAAATTAGGACTATTGTATTTTCATTTACAAAGAGACAACCTTTCACTTTTCATCTCTGATTTTCAGGCCCGCCCGATATACGTGCAATCAAACATCATGAAATCTACTATAACACTAACGTTCTATGCAATATGTTTACCTGAAGTGCTAAAGCTGGTCATTTTGATGTTCTCTGATTTCTTCAGTGGCACAATGCAACTAAGAGTACAAACATGGGAAGTTAATAAAACAAAATGTGGAAAAATTGAAAAGGAAGGTAAGAACGGCAAAAGGATGTACTTGATGCAGTTGTCGTGAACACCGCCACGGCCTTTATCATTGCTAGTTCCCTGTTTCGAGCTTCCATAGAACTTTCCGAATGCTTCCGTAAACTGAAAACGAGATGATAGAATGGTAAGCTACACTCTGAAGGTCCAATCTAATCCTTTGATAAATGTAATATAGACATAACTATTCTCCACATAAAAGTACCAAAAGCCTTTAAAAGCTAGGCTTCAAAGAGAATCTTTTGTAAAGTGTAAAACTATTGTGTTTATTTAAAGAATTTTAGAATTTTGTGCAGTAATACGATAGATCCGGGTCAGAGACCCCACTCCTGGTAACTCCCTTTCAGATTAAATTTCCTTTATCTTTTCATTTCTCAATTTCCAATACCATTTAGTTTTTCTATAGTAGTTTGTAATATTTAATAACTAAAAGAAATCAAAATACACAATTTTGTTCAGTTTTTTATCAACGTTTCGATCTATATATTATTACAAACTAGGTTGTATCCAACATAAACTAATTTTGGATCAACCACATGCTTAGTCAAATATTTATACCAAGTAAATTAAGTAAAATTAAATACATACTTTTTCTTTGAGACTAAAATTTAATATATTAAAAAACATCAACATGAAGAGATAAATTGAGGAAAAACCTGTGATCTTCCACTAGAAGATGTTGCTTTTTTTTCATCAAGATATCTGACAAAGCTCCTAAAACATGGATATAAATTGCAGAAGTCGGATTTTAATGCATATATAAATATATAATACCATGGACATATATTTCAAAAAAAAAAATCCAAAGGTAATAACTAATATATTACCATAAACCCGTCCCATCTGCTGCAAAAACCATGGGATTGCAGTCAAAGCCCACACCAATTACTAGTTTCTCAGAGACAAACATAACCTGAAAAAGAGTCGTTTATGACCATTTAAATATAAAGAACCACAAAAACAAGGCAGAATGGTAGAGAGGATGCTGACCCACATCACGAAGAGGCAGATCTCGCAGAACTACACTTTGAGCTAAAGGAGATGGTCCAATTTGGTCAACAAAATATATCATCGAATTATGGCCTGGTTCATCCCAACAAAAATAAAAACTATAAGCTACTAAGAAATTATAGCATCTTAACTTGTATTGCCATGAATATGAAAGCAACAGAGTATATTCTCTCACCTACATAGGCTAAGCTATTCCCACTTGGGGACCATTTAACACCGAAGGCCCAGCAAAATGAGAGATCAAGCTGAACAATTTGCTGGTCAAACATAAGAAGGAAAAAGTTATACATGGTCTTCACATCCATACTTTTATAACACAAACTCAATATTTAAAATTGTAAATAATAATAGACATCAAACCTCTCCAAACTTTGCATCTAACGAGCCACTTCCTGATTTTTTTGGTTTACTGTCAACAATCATCATAGACGTCAGTGCAAATGTTTCAGTAAAAATACATCTGTGGAAAAGATGAAGCCTTTGAACATTTGTACGCATACCCTGCATCAACTCCTTTGATGAAAGTTGAAAATACACGGCATTTTCCATCGGTTGATGTCGTAGCAATGAGAACCTGTCCAGAAAAATAAAAATATATATAAAATGTAGAGTATTGACAACATATGAATTGCCTAAGTTATTACAAAAGAAACTAATATGGATATCTATATGTATAATTATATATATTCACAAATCCCATTAAACTTGTGTAGGGGCATACATTCTCCTACCTAAGTGAAGCACTGCAGCACAAAACAATAGGTTTGGAACATATCAAATAAGAAAAAACAACAATTTTATACAGCTTTTAGTACAATGAAGAAAGTTCATATAAGGCTTCATGAAGGAAACTTTAAATGTTTATAAACCTGAGTTCATTTCCAGGTTCTATAAACAAACAAACAAACAAACATACCCAGTGTATCCCGCTGAAGAGCAGGGTCTGGGAGGGGTATGTGGTGGCAGGTCTTTCCTCTATCCTGAGAGATAGAACCATTTCCAGGTTCTATAAGAAACCCATAATTTTCTAAAAATTAAGAGATACCGAACCATTTTTAGCATGCGTCATCTACGTTATGCCATCTATAACAGCATACTGATATCTGAAACTCTTACATATACACTTCCATTCATAATCACACTTATGAAGAGAAAATATTCAAGTAATTTCAAGCTTCCTTTTCGGTCACCACAAACTAGGTGTGATACGTTTACCCTAAAGTCAAATCATAATTCAATATACGGTTAATAAAAGCCTAAAGAACACATGTATAAAGGGTTTTTTAATAGCCAGACAATGTGTCATAAGTGATAAGACTAAGTTTATTAGATGCAGGTGTTGGAAAGAACAATGAATCTGTAGATGCACAAAATCAAAGTTTAATATCAACTTTAAAACAGCACATAATCAACATTTCATGAGTTATATGAAATAAGAGAAATACGAACATTATTTGGATGCCAAGCAACGCTAGTCACAGAAGAATCATGCCTTTTTCTGATTAGCTTACTAACCCACCTGAGAAAACAAATAGTATAGATGATCATAAGAGTTGAGATTCGTAAGAAGAAACAAACTCACTGATTTATTCAATTAGTCAACGCTCTACTCCATATGCTGTTAGAAATCCATTTTATCATCTACTAGATTCTATGATGGAATGTTTTAAAGATAAAGTTTACAAACATACAACATATGCCAAGAAAAGAAAGAGAACTATACTTAAGATAAAATGACATGATGTTAGACGTCTTATACATCAAATTAGAAATCTAAACAGCAGGCTCTCACCAGTTATTCTCCTGCTCATAGTAGCATATACAAACAGTTTTAGCTCCACTTCCCACAGCAAACTTGTTCCCTGTAAACCATAATTACTAAGTATAAAGGGATATAACTAAACTTCAACAAACATATTCCTAAACAGCAAGTAGTATACGTCTCCTAATATCCGAAGAAGTAAATTGGCAGGCTTATACAGAAACATTCTGTAGATTACGATACTAACAACATTATAGGTAATCACTATTCATTATGACCAAAGGAAACAAGTGCCCATGAAAAAGAAAATGAATACAAAAGGGTAAGCACGACCTAGGTTCACAACAAGATCTATAACTTAGCTTACCACATTCACATTTGGTAGTATTACTTCACCAAAAGTTGGTTAATATATTCAGCCCAGACATCCTGCTACCATATAGGTTAGGGGGTTCGTTTAAGTGATTAAAATAGCCTTAACCTGCCCATATGTCCATACCTAGTATATTTTTATTCTCCTGCCGTGAAAGAATACCATGTTTGATAAAAAAAAATCTATCACTATAATCATGATAAAGCCGTGGTCATCAATTCGTTTTAGTCTAAAAGATGCTACAGGAGAATATCCTTATGTGTCCGATATGCTCTGCGTCAGAAGACACTAGAATCTTAGAAACTTCAGCGCACTTAAATCTAGTCAAAGAGAAGTCAACTTCCCAGCAACATCATGGCATCATATGAATTGAGCAAGTTGCAGGTCATAAGCTCCATAAACGATCTAGTTTAGATCCTTTTTAACAAGCAATAATTTAGAGCACAATAAGTCATTTGGATACTTAGATTACCTTTAGGACTCCACTGCACACAAAGTGCAGCACGGTTAAGCCTAAGAATAACAAGAGTAGGTACCCATACAGATCCTTCCTCATTCCAAACATACCTGCAAAAATGAAAGGCAGTCAAGAGAGAGGAGTTAATGAATAGTAACACTAACAACAAAGAACCAATAAAAAAAATATTAGTACGCTTCCACAAAAGAGCAGATCAATCATTTGTGTCTGCGCCTAAGAGAAGCGATAGGGAGATTCAAAACGTATGTAAAACTTAAAACATCCACTCACGAATTCCGATCATGAGAAACGGTAACTATTCTGTTTGATGATTTACTCCAGTCTATCCCCACTATTATCTGGTCATGCTGCATCAAGGTAAAAATTTAAGGAGAAAGTTTATCTGTTAGATTGAACATTAAATGCATAAAAAGGCAAATAAGATACTCATACGGAAAAACCCCAAATGGGGGAAATAAAAAAAAGTGAACTAATAAAAACAATGAGTCTACACTAGCACACTACACACTACCTAATGCCAGGGTATTATCTTCCATCAAAATTGCTTTACCAATTACCTCTATCACGCATGTCATTACATAAGCTATATAACTTTAGTTATATTTAAGGATTTAACAACAAAAATTTAAACCACATATAAAGTCAAAGTAAATCCATACATGGTAAATTATTAAAATCATTTACAGCATATTAATATATTATATACTCGACATTCTCCAATTTCAGCCACATAAAAAGAAGATATGAATAATATACGAACAAATTTTCACTATATCTAGCTCCAGAAACTTGTATGTTCTATCTAGGGCTATGCAACAATAAAAAATTGAGCCAAACCAAACCAGAGCTGGAAATACTGGTAACATGTAAACACTGGAACCAAGAACCAGACTAACTAGTACCAGTTTGGTCCCAAAACTGGACCATGAACCGGACTTAAACTTTAGGCCAATTTTGTGGTACTGATTCAAGCCTATCTCCTAAGTCTTAACCTAAATGGCACTGTTCCATTAAAGTAGAGAAAACTCCTTTAGGACAGGATCAAGTATACCAGTTCCACTGTGATTTGGTACAGTTCTGACATCTAGGTCAGTTTAATTGTTTTATAGTTCTATGCCGAGTTTTGCACACTCCTAATTCTATCTGACATATAAGATCTGCAGCAACTTTTTTCTTGTAGAAGCTTCAACAAAAGAGGTGTAAATGCGTCAATGTCATACTAAATTTTTATAGAATTTTGGAAGCATGCCAACAGCTTTCGTGTTACAAAAGGCCAGATATCATAGACAAAGGGAAAAAGAGATGTAAAAACCAAAATAAGGCACAAATATTATCTACAAAGACTAGCAATAGAAGCTAAATTAAATAAAATGAAATGAATTCTAAAGAGAATCAGAAGTAGCAGGTATGATAATAAGAGTCATCCTCAAGCAGAAAGAAACTAACAGAAAGAACATTATGAAATAAACTTAATATAAAGTACCTTTTGGAGAACATGAATCCTTTCCCATTTTTCTTCTACTAATTTATAGATGTGAACCTCATTATTGTTTGGACAAAGAGCAAGCACTGCATAAACACAGATACTATCACAACGTATAATGACAGGTGAAAATAAAGTTAGAGCCAAGATGTATTGCACACAGGCTACATTATCTTATAAGAGAAAATAATGAACAGCAAGTTGTCAGAATACACAGGGGCACTGAACACAGCATAAGCATCTAACATTGCAAATGACTAAATCTGTGAATATACGTTACACCAAGCCCTAACCATGTACATAAGTGGAACACAAATAACCGAGAACTCTTTCACATAGCTTTTACATGTGTATAAATCTTAATGGACCGTTTGGAACAATTTTTTTCACGCCTGGAAGCTCCCAAGCCACCGTATTCATGGTAATTGTATGTAATTCTCATTAGAATAATGAAAAGCTCAACTAGATTTCCAACATTTATATGCATTGTAAGAAATTTCAAAAGTAAAATCAAGAATCATATCAAACTTTACAAAAGAGTATTACAAACATCGCAATGGTGATACCGAGTTTGCGACATACTCCAATTGAACTTAAAATTCAAAAGGTATTGAGTTGAGCCTTAAGAGTCAAAAACTTTCAGTTGGATCAAAGGGAGCATAATTCACCATTTTAAATAGATGTTCCAACTAAAATCAAAGGAATTGAAGCACTTCTCAAATCTGGAAAGTTTCCATCTTTATTTCAGATCATTATCACATCTCTAATCAAGTAATCAGCGAACAAAAAACGGATCATTTCAGATTTATTACCCTAAACTCAAATTTACACAACAGGAAGACAAATTCATCAGTAATTTTTTTAAAATTGATTGCATCCGTATCTTACTAGATTGATCGGGACTCCACGCATGGCAAGTAATGCAATCGGCAAACTGATGTACTGCAATTGCCGCCATTTCAATCTGCAAAACGGAACAAACAAAATACGTTCTTGAGCTGTTCGATCTTGTTGAAAACATTCAAAATTTAGATGATTTCGATGATGAAAGAGACGGAGAATCACAATTAATTAGATCGGAGAAGAAGAGTAATCATGAACTTTAGAATCGAAGCGAAGGCAAGACCTGTGACTGAATGTAAATCCTTGCGGTTTTTTAGGGTTCGAAAGTAATATTCTTCAATTTTACCTTTGGCTTCTTTCATATCATATACGCCTGACAAAGACATTTCTTTTTGAATAGTTTTACAGGAACCGGTGAGTTTTCCATCTTTCGACCGCATATGGTAAACGAAAGCTTATCAATTATCATATTAGTGTGGCAAAAAACCAAGATAATTAAAACAATAACCGAACTAACCGACGTAAGTGAATCGAAAAACCTGAAACTAATAAGAAACCGACGGTTTGGTTTGATGATTTTCTAAAAGTTGATCTATTCGTTTTGGTTTCGGTTTTGTTTATAACAAAACCGAAGAAACCGAACTGAAATCATACAACCGAACCTTTAAATTTAGAGGTGTATTTATATACTTATAAACATGTTTGTTTGGCTATTAGTTACTTATTTAATTTATATTTATCTAGAAAAGATTTAATATTTAGGTTTTAAAAGTAATCTTTAAAACTTTTTTGTTTAAATTGGTAGATTAGAATGGTTTATTCAATTTTTTATTATTGTATTTTATGAATTGTAATTAATTTTAATGTCAAGCAATTTATAAAAATCTATAGATTATTTCTTGAGTTAATTACATGAAAATTTCATTGCTTAGGCATGTTTTACATGAAAAGGTCATTGTCATAGATGGGCGTTATCTTTTTCCGTTAAATCATAGTAAAATGATCAAAACTTCATCTTCAGCCTTAAAACACCATTATTCTACCAAACCACCACCACCACCATCCTACCAGACCACCACCGCAACTCACCACCGCAACCCGCCACCTCAGCCCAACTCTCTCTCTTACTCACTACTGTAGTCCCCTCCCCTCCCCTCCCTTCATCCTCATCTTCAACCCTCCACATAGCACACCACCGTAACCCATTACCACCATTTCTTACTCATTGTAACACCACAAAGCATCGCCTCGTAGATCTGTGGTAACAAAAGCATCATTGATTAGATTTGAGGTGGCGACCTGTGGTGTCGGAGATGGTGGTTTTAACCGGTGGTGGTGGAGATTCAATAGTGTTAGATATGGTGGTTGTAAACCTGTGGTGGTGGGGATGGTCATGGTGTTCCAGTGGTGTTGGGGATGGTGGTTGCGTTCTGGTGGTGTCACTGGAGTTGTCGTCGTAGTTGTTGTGGTTTTTTGTTGGAATTGAACTTGAGGAGGAGGAAGAAGAATTTTGGGTTGGGGGTGGGGGGTGGGGTTAGGGTTGGGGTGTGAGTTTTATAATATTTTTATATTTTCACAAAGAGTATTTTAGTTATTTTTTAAAAATTAATGGAAAATTTAACTGTCATCCACGTCAGGGACATTTTATGTTGCGTTTTGTCAAACCTGTGGACCGACCTTGTAGTTTTTCAACCTCGAGGACCCAAAGTGAAAACGGACCTAAGCACATGGACCTTTCATGTAATTAACTCTTATTTCTTAAAACTAACAAAATGATGTAAGCCCAAAGTTTCTAGCTTAAATTTATTATTTTTGAACATTTTTTTTAAAACTTGAAGCCCAAATGGTAAAATCAGAAAAACAGAAACCGAAGTGAAAATTGAAACCAAAAATCGAAACCTAATGATTTCATAAACCTAGAAACAGAAATGTTGATTTATAATTTTGGTTTAGGCTAAAACCAAACCAAATTGGACCATACACACCCCTATATCAGATCATAAAATAATATGGCTTCTTTCAGACCTTACGCAAAGACAAAACGTGTGCTAAATCGAACACCATATGTATCTTCTTTTTCTATTTTTCTTACGTATAATAACATTTCATTTCTCAATAATATAATTTTGTAACTTGTTTGTGATAAAATTTAAAGTAAATTACTATTTTCATCCCTGACGTTTGTTTATTTTAACCATTTGCATCCATATAGTTTCAAAACCTTGGTTTACACACCCGACGTTTATATTTTTAACCATTCATTTGAACCATCACCACCATCGCCACCTACACCGACCAGCCCAACCATCACCGCTAACCATCCTCCAATATGTCACACCCCGATCGATGGCGGAATCATCGGGGGTGGACGAATGTAAATCGATTGTTCATAGCACATTGTAGTAATAGCGTTGAAATAATATTAAATATCATTTTCATTTAATTACACTTATCAAATAATATATTATAATCAATAATAATTCAAACAAACATAATGAAATTGTCTTTAATTTTGACTAAGTCCAAATCCTACATTTTGCATATAGAAGTCTACCAATATGCATTCTTGAAATCATATGAAAAAGTAATGAGTTAGCTAACAATTTACCCTGTAAGTAAACATAGGTTTGCATACATATACAGATTAATTATTATTGATTGAAAACATTTAAATTCAAATGGTAATGTCAAAGACTTATAAGCAATAGTGTAACATAAAAGACAAACCAACACAATCAAGTCTTATGACTGAATTGACTCGTTCCGCAAACGAAGCCTTACAGAATGTATGATTTCGGTTTCAATCACCACATGAATAAACAAATGGGGTGGATTTATCAAACAAATAGATCTAGTATTGTTACCGTGATTGCATGAATTAATAAGTGTTTTCTCTTCAAGTTTATCTAACTATGCACACATAATTGCAAGTAATAACATAATATGTATTGAATTGAATTTTGAAATAGTAATAATAAATAATAATGATTGAATATAAATCATATAATTTCTTCAAAATATAAAATATGAAAAATAGGTTATGAATACTCACATTGTATAATGATGGTTGTAGGGTTCATAAGAAAGCTTGGATGTTCAAGAGTCAAGGGTGATGTCCTAAAGAATTAAAGAAAGCAATAACTTAAGGTCAAAATTCATTACAAGAAGTTAGGAAGTTCAGAGAATGTCAAAAGACGAAAGCTAGATTGAAAAATGATTATTGCATAATACTTAGATTCTGGACAGAATGTTTGATACGTGTTTGAACAGGTTTTAAAAAATCAAACAGTTTCAAAAAATTATAAAAGTTTACAATTAACTAGTTAAGAGTATCTCGAACAACTTTCGTTTAGGAAAGTTTTTATGAACCCCCCCCCCCCGAAAATAGGTCAAAGCAGCAGCACCAGACAAAAGGTGCTGAAATGTGCACGTATCTTATGAAGGCTATTCGTGAGTCGTCCGATTGAGTTTGAAGACGTATCAACTATCATTAAAAAGGTAATTCGGTGAACTAAAAGTGGAGTCTGATTTTATTCAATTTTAATTTGTTATGACCAAGTTATAGTTAGTTAAAGTCAGACTACATTCTGCTAAAATTTTAGTAAGACATTTATGTGCATTTTAAAATTGTTATAGTATGAAACGAGTTAAACAAATCTTAATATGTTTATATATAGTATATTAGACTCCGTTTGAGTTAATTAGAATATTTCAAGACTTCAGCATAGTCATCATTTAGAGAAACAATCTTGTGGAATAACCAAATGTGACAGCATAACGGTCCGTGTGCAAACGAGATTCTTAATTTACGTTAGAATGTTGTTGGCTAGATTTAGGAACGTTAATGATTGTTAGAAATTTAATGAATGATAGAAGGTTAATGCTTAAATGATTATGATTAAAATAAAAAGAGTTTAGTTGAAGAAATAATAAAAGTAAGAAAATAAAGTCGTGAGAACAATTAAATCATTGATGGACTTGTTCATCAATTATATTCCTTACATCCATCATACGAAAATATAGAGTATGCTTGTATGTTAGGATGATTGTTTAAAATAAAAAAATAAACAATATAGAAATGCATAATATAAAACCAATATAAGATTACTAAAGCAACATAAGATTATCTTAGTATTAGAAAATTCTTGAAATTTATCAAAACCAAAGAAAGAAAGAAAGTTTTGTGAGTGAGTTTTTTAAAGAATGAGTAAATGATAAGTAAGCCTAAAGTTTGCTTTTATAGTTGAGGTTAAGAGACTGTTATAAATGATGTTAATGATGGGTTATAAGACTTTCAAAAAGGGTTTATGATTGGAATTTAAAATAAATATAAACTTAAATAAAATAAATAAATAAAAGAACAATTACAATTTAAACTCTAAATGTATTAAAAACCATAAGTTTAATTTAATTAACTTGTATTTTATAAAATCTTTATAGACTTTATAAGTCTCACAAAAACTTTCAATTTTATTATTTATTTAAATTGAATATTTAAAATCTTATAAATATTATTAACCTTTTAAAATTTATAATATTTATTTTATAGATTATAAAAGTAATTTAAATTGATTAAGTGACATATTTATTGTATATGAAACACAAAAATAAATAAAATGTCTAGATAATGAATTTGATTTACAAGATTGACTCAAACGAATTTGAATTTGAGCTTATAGTTTGAAAATAGGTTAATGTTACACACTAGCCACCAAACCTTACCCCATTATTAATCATAACCCACCCCACCACCATCACTGTACCACCAAAACCACAACCCCACCACCACATTTGACACCACCAACCACCGCCTCCAAATCTACGAGAAAAAGGAAAGGAGAGGATTATATATATAGAGAGAGAAAGCAACGATAATGGTGGTACGATGACAACAAGAGAGATAGAGAAAGAGACGAGAGAGGAGAGAGAACGAGGGAGACGATATTGGTAAGTGGTTACATGGCAAGCGATGGTGGTGGTGGTGGTGGTTGTGATCTTGCGGTGGCGGTGGTGATGGTTATGAAGTATCGGGAAAGAGAGAAAGATGATGGGTTGAGATAAGGTTGATGATGATGATGTTGGTCTCATTAGAGGCGGGAGTCGTGGGTGGTTTTAATAAAGTGTGTTGTAAAGGTATTTTTATCAATTTATAGAAGACCAACGGTTCAATCTAACTACATAAGGGTTAGGACTCAAATAAAGACATAAATAAAACATTAGAGGCAATTTGAGGTTTTAAAATTATAGGGATGCAAACGGTTAAAATAAAAAAAAAATATAAGAGATGCAAATGGTAATTTACTTTAAATTTATATATATATATATATATATATATATATATATCAATATATTTGGATTTACTCCATGAATAATTTAAATTTATAAAGAATAATAAATTATATATTATAGGAAATTCAAAAACTACAGTTGATGCTTGTGATAAACATCTTTTACAAATTGTTATTTTTTTAAATATATCACGTTTGGTCATTATTAGTTTATCACTAGCTAACGTTTAAATTTTTACAAAATTTATTGTAAACAATAAAATAATAACATTTAATAAAAAGTAGTTATGTGTTTCTTTAATCACAAAAAAAAGTACTACACTAAACAAAAGTTGTTCATTGATACAATGCCACTTACTTGATATATAATAAGACAAGTATGTTATTTTCATGGTTAGCTTGACAAATATAACCAAATTTGCATTATCATTAGGGTGCGAGTGCACGTAGTGATTTATTTCTTACTTTGTGTTTTATTTTTCTCTAGCACACCAAGTATTCTATTGTGCGTGTGCAAATTTATATTTACAAGTTTATAACATATCCCAATGTTATGTCCTAATGATAGATGGTCTAGAATACTCACCCTCATAATATTGTTGTCTGTTACTATGTTGAAACTAGAAAACTAGAATGGAACAACATAAGGACTTGTAATAAAATCATGCATGACTTGCATTCTAACACATGAACCTGAGGTGGATACTTACAAAAGTTCCAGACAACTCAATATTCTACATGTAATCAAAGATGTTTAGTTGTTCAAACATTTAATCATATGGATGGAGTGCTTAGAGCAGGGTTTACAAGGAACAAATCAGAACCTATATCACAACTTGTGACCATTTGTAACTTTGCGAATCAAGTTCGTTAGACGATGGACCAACTAAACAACAATACACCAGTTGAAAAGCAAATCAAAAGAATTATAAATCAAGCAACATCTATCAATGGTTGAACGAATAATAGGAGAAGAACATCCAGCTTTTAAACAAGTGATTGATTTTGATCGTGATTTATAATTTATAAGTTTTCTCTATTTGTTTCACACTTCAACTTTTATGTTAAATAAAAAAGAGTTAGCATTCTAAAGAGAAATTTGCAATGTTAATTAGTATCCTAAATAATAGGCATACATGCTTTTTTCCTATCTTTATTAAAACCCTATAAGTATAACAAATAGAACCTCTTTGCTAAATCAAAACCAATATATTTTTATCATACATAACATAATAAATCAATGAAAACAATAATATAAGTCGAGTAAACTTTTATCATAAACAATACTATTTTACTAACAATATCACATATCAATTTTCATCTACTTCTACTACAATACACCAATCTACTTCCATTGAACGAGTCATTAACTCATTTCTACTTATACGTGATGAATAACTCCAATTCTCCTCTAACATACTATATATAGAAACTCACATCCCTTCACGTCAATATCTCATCATCACATCATCACCTCATCATCAACCTCTATCTTCTGCATGCAAACTCACCACCACCACCGCCACCTCCGCCACCGCCGCCGCCACCACCACCACCACCGCCATTGAACGACCACCACCACCATGCTCAAACTCCACCACATAATGCCTCACAACAACCCCACAGAATCACTCAACACCATCAACAACAAACGATCCATCTTCATCTTCATCTCACTCGTTTTCCTCTTCTTGTTATCCTTTAACGGCGCTTCCATCTTCTCCGTCAAGATTCCGTCACTCCCCACCACCAGAAAGTCAAGAAACCTGATCTCTGTATCGTCTTCTCCGTCACCACCACCACCATCATCATCATCATCTCCATTGATGCACACTGTAAAACAACAACCCACTTCAACACCCCAATTGAAACTACAATCTTTACCCGCCACCGTCGCCGGAGACCCCTCAAACTTCGTCTCCGTTCCGTTCTTTAAACACCGTCTCCGGCGACCCCAAGAACCTCCGGCGACTCAAGAAAACCCTTACCCAGATGTAAACATCAATCAAGACGCTTATTTACCACATTTGCGTAAATCCCACAGTTTCGAGATCGAATCGGAGAACGAAATGAACAACAGAAACAAGAAGCTCTTGAAGATGCTGATCGGAATGGGTCGCCGGAGAGACGATTTTCCGGCGAGGGTGAAGGAGTTCTTCAGCAAGAAGAACAATGAATCTTCTTCTTGCCATGTTCGTTTCTTCATGACGTGGATATTATCGTTGAATTTGTTCACTGAACGAGCATTTTTTTCGATCGAATCGATCTTCAAGACTCACCCAAATGGGTGTCTTTTGATCGCATCAAACTCTCTCGATTCGATCAAAGGACGACAGATTCTCAAACCCTTTACGGATAAAGGGTTTCGAGTGACTGCAATTGCTCCAGATTTCAGCTTCTTGTTTAGAAAAACAATGGCGGAATCATGGTTTACGAGGTTGATTAGGGGTCATGTTCGTACTTGTATCATCCCATTAGGGCAAAACATATCGAATCTCCTTCGACTTTGTTTGCTATACAAATACGGTGGAGTTTACATCGATACAGATGTAATAATCTTGAAAAGCTTCAAGAAACTCAAGAACGCGATTGATGGTGGTTGTTATCC
>BJCO01820012.1:0-21264 GCA_018326465.1 Flaveria floridana | reverse complement strand
TTTCTGTTCATCAATTGAATATCATTTTGAGTTCGATTTGATTCTTCTTCTACTCCAATCTTGTTTATATTCCGCATTCACAAGATTGAGATCGTGTGTTATTGATTTCTGGGAGATTTTCAAGGTTTTACATAAAATATAAAGAGGTTTATAGTATATTCTGTAACATACACAGATAACCTCTAACCCTTGAACATAATTATACCCATGGGTTTTAATATTTAAAGTTAAAGCATCAAGTATATTAACATTAGATAGCGATAACTGTAAATTTGGGTATACATTAAAATAAACCGGGCCATGGGCCAGGCTTGATTGAACAATCCCTATCAAAGATTGCTTCCAATCTAAATTTATAGCATCTCTTAGAGCTACTACAAAACTTTTAGGTAAACCTTCTAATGTTAAGGGCTTGAAAGCTATTTGGACAAGGCCAATATGTATAAATTTATATTCCTTTTTATATTTATTTAAATCTTTTGATAATAAAAGTTTTATCATCATATCTTCTTTATTTAAAGAAATAGTTTCTTCAGTTGTTTTTACAACTTGTGTTAAACACAACTTCTCAAAGGTTCCTAATTTATAAATTAGTTTATAATCCATTCTTGGAATTGTCCAATTATTCAATAATTCTAAATTATGAGGAGTATCATATTCCTCCTCCATATTATTTTTTACAGTATCTGTGGTTTTTAATATATATATATATTATATATATATGATTTATAAAGAAATAGTAAGTAGAGCACCGTCTCTCTCTCTCTCTCTCTCTCTCTCTCTCTGTAACGTTACTTAGGGGTGTTTGGTCACCGGTCACCGGAACAGTACAGCACCGGAGCACCACCATCACCGGAGGACCTTCTTCACCATTCAATCCCACCTTCTCCACCTTCTCCACAATCTCCACCTTCACCATCTCCCCATCCCGTCACAGCCACCACCATGACCACCACCTACCGACGCTGCACGCCTAGCAACCGCTAGCCACCTCTGTGAGTACCACCACCTGCCATCAAACGGAGCACCTCCCCGCTAACACTACACCTCTGTGAGTACCACCACCTTCACCAACCAAAGCACCTACCCACGACCACCACCTACCGACGCCGCACGCCCACCAACCGCTAGCCACCTCTGTGAGGACCACCACCGCCCACCAACCGCTAACAGTACAGCACCGGAGCACCACCATCACCGGAGCACCACCTTCTTCACCATTCGATCCCACCTTCTCCACCTTCTCCACCTTCACCACCTCCCCATCCTGTCGCAACCACCACCACGACCACCACCTGCCAATGTCGCACGCCCACCAACCGCTAGGCACCTCTGTAATGACCACCACCTGCCATAACCTCCCTCTCCCCATCCCGTCGCACCACCCACAGTCGCCACCCACCTTCCACCACCAACTCACACCACCACCCGCGACAATAACCATCGCGACCCCCTCCGCAACCCATAGACAACCATCGCGACAACAACCATCGTGACAACAACCATCGCGTCCCCCACCACCTGCCATCACGAACCCATACCACCAGTCTACCACCACCGTCGCCGCTGCTAGCCATGCAGAATCCACACCCAGTCACTCAGACAGGGGCCTAATCGAAGAACCCTAACTTGGGTGTGCATTTGGTGAGATCGTTCCATCTTTGCTTTTCGTATTGTTTACTTATATCTTTTCGTTTAGACTGTTTGGCTGGGTTAGGTGTACTAGTATTTGGGTTTAAATAGGGAGAGCCATCCCTTATTCTTGTGCTACTTCTGCTTTTTTGTGATTTGATGTATTTCTGCTTCTTGATTTGATTACGCATCACTTGTGTGTTGTTTACTTCGTGTGAGTGACTGCATTTGATTGTGCATTGCAAGTTCTATACTTCTTTTAAGGTGTTATCCATGAATAGTGGCTGTATTCGTGGCTTTGTCTGGTATTTTTTTGTTAGGGTGGTTTAGTACGGTAAAATAGATAGGAGGAGCCATTATGCTGCCCCGAGATCATGTTCGGTGATGAGAAGTGCAACTACAAGAAAAGAGGGTTATAGATTATGATTGGCATCGTGGAATGTAGGAACCTTAGTTAGTAAGTTACTATAATTAATAGACGTGCTGAAGAGACATAGGGTACAGATAGCATGTCTTCAGGAGCCTAGATGATGGGGTAGGAGAGCAAAAGAGTGCAACGGTTATAAACTGTGGTATTCAAGATCAGATGGAACAGAAAATGGAGTACGTTTTTTAGTTGCTAAAGAACTTCAAGATAATGTGGTGGAGGTGAGAAGATACGATGATAGACTTATGTTGTTAAGAATAGTAATAGGGGATGAGGTAGTGGCAGTAGTTAGTGCGTATGCACCATAAGTTAGATTAGGGGAAGCGGAAAGAAAGAACTTCTGAGAGAGTTTAGATCAAGTTCTAGGTGAGTTTAGATCAAGTTATGGGAGACATACCTAGAGAAGAAAAAATATGCATAGGAGGAGATTTTAATAGGCATAACGGTATGGATAATGATCACTTTCTTTTGGTGCATGGAGGTTTGGGTATGGTCTTAGGAATAACGGTGGTAAGGAGCTTCTTGACTTTGCATTAGTGCATGACCTAGGCATTATAAATTCATTTTAAGAAAAGAGACACACATCTAATCATGTTTAGCAGCGGCGGGAGACACACGCATATAGATTATGAGCTGATGAGAGGAGAAGACCGTAGTTCGTGGAAGGAGTGTAAGTGTTGGTCCGTATGATTGATTTTCAGTACAAATGAAGGTTTGAATCGTTCAATACCAGAAATAACAACACACAATGATTTAGATGAACAATAATGACCAAAATGTATTCAAATATAATCCATAAAGCAACAATACAATTAAAAGAAGATAAGCTCAATGGATATCAGTGAATAACAGCTTATAAATGACTCTTGCAACACAAATATTCAATTAGGGTTTTTGCAAGGATGCCAAACAATGAACAAGATCATTTCTATTTATAGCAGTCTTTGTTTCGCAGACAGTTTCGCTGACTGTGAAACTGTGCTGCCGAAACTATAGTTTCGCCTGGCAGAAACAACAGTTTCACCGGGTAAACTAGACAGCTGACTGTGAGAGAAACTACACTCAAAGTTTCGCTGGACTACAAAATATCATAAACTGAACTAATCAACTTACAAAAGTAAAATAACTTAATCCTATTACATAGAAATATACACATAAACTAATCTAAGGTGAGTCCAACCTATACTTGATCTTCAATACTCCCACTAGGTTGGATCTCACCGACTTCTCTTGTCTTGATGTCTCTATTCAGCTCCATTCTCCCCAGCTCCTGCATCTGAGTTATCTTTCTCAGCACCTGCATTGTTCTTCTTGTGAGCTTCAGCAACTGATCCACTCTGGTCTGTTCACGAGCTGAGCCGAACCGAGCGGACCTTTGCTCGTGCTTGGCTCATTTCCAAACCGAACCGAGCCGATCGGCTCGTTTACAATCGAGCGGAAAATCGAACGAGCATTTTTCAAGCGTTAAATTTTCGAGCGAACGTCGAGCGAGCGCAAACGACCGGCAAACAATTTATACAACTCAACTATCTTGTGTCATATAACTTATATTGCAGCGAATAAAGTTTAATAACTTAAAAAATAGCCACATTTCATTACATAATACTTTTATGAATGATAACACATTGTGGCTCACGATGAAGCAAGCTAAGTCTGTAGCCGATAAGGCGGAGAGCATATTGCAGATAACGGTGACAGTGAGAGTGAGATGATCGAGAAAATATCTTTTAATGGCTTAGGATTTCACTTTTATATTAAGTGTAGAATTATTTATGAGGTTGATTGATCAAATATGCATAAATATAATTATATATTTGTATATAATAGGTCAAATCTACTAGAGCACTACATATAAACTATATATACATATTAATTCGATCCGAACCGAACCGAGCAGACCTTTGCTCGTGCTTGGCTCGTTTACAAACCGATTCGAGCCGATCGGCTCGTTTACAACCGAGCAAAAATTCGAACGAACATTTTTCGAGCAAATTTCGAACGAACGTCGAGCGAGCATCGAGCGTCGAGCGGTTTGGACAGCCCTAGGTCACCTCCTGCTTCATCAGCTCCTTCGAGACGAGCACTAGCTTGTGCAAATTGGTTTGTCAAGTCCCGGATCTCCATGTTAAGATCATCATCAGCTCTCACCTTTTCCACCAGCTCTCTCACCTCGGCTCTCACTCCTCTCACTTTGTTAGCCATCACCATAAATAGGCTTTCCTCTTTCCTTGTCTCCTCCCCTGCTCATGCTTTAATATGGTTCTCACAAAGAACAAGCAGGTCTTCATCTGAGAATCCAAAAACCTTCATTGGATCAAAAAGTCTATATTCTATTCTATCCTTCACCTTGATCACCGCCTCCCCCGTATTGTTATCATAAAACCAGTTCTCGAATCCTTGTAGTCGTTGGGGGGAGGGGTTCGCCAGCCTAACTCTGTGTATGGTTTTGGGAGGTTTCACACTCAACTCAATCTTTCCCTTGCCCGTCTCCCAATCCTTGTCCTTCTTTGATCTTTTTCGCTCAACTTTCATAAACCTGAAAGACTCAAAGTTATCGTTCAGTCCATTCTTTATCTCCCTCTCTAACAACTTCGCCCTTTCACTTAGGTCAGTATCAGGTAGAGGCAAAACTGCCAACCTTCTTAGATCCCATCTCGGCAAGGTCTTGAAAGCCTTCCTTTTATGCAGATATGTGATACCTCCCCCTCTCCTATTTATCATAAACATCTTGAGGCCGGGGTTGTATTTCCAACTGATGATCCTTTTATCAGCCTCCTTCTTGCTCAACCCTTCCAAGTTTTGGAATAGGGGAGTCTGCTCCTCAGGCTCCTTTTCTTTCACAAACTAGTCTTCCTTTTCCATCTCTATCATGTCATTTTCATCATCCCCCTTCTAGAACACATAAGTCAGAGGTCTTTCATCCACCTCATAATATTCTGGTTTAGAGTCATAGTCTACCAGTTGTTCATCATCTTCCTCCTCATCTACTAACACTTTCTCAATAGTCTTCTGAGTAGTTTCAATCTGTTTTGCTATTCTCTCCTCTCGAGTAAAATCATCAAAGTTCATACTAACATCAACAAACCCAGCCTCAATCACCTCCTCTACATGCTCCACATTCTCACCCTCTATTCTTCTTTCTAACCCTCCTGTTTCTTCTGCTACTACACCCAATGTGCCCTCTCCTACCTTGGAAGAAGTACCCACATTCAGAAATGGGTACTTAGAGGTATCAGTCAAATCATCTAACTCGTGTTGAGTTAGATGATTGGGCAGGTCGGCTGTAGCTTTTTACTGGTTCACCTCCTCAAGCAGTCTTTTGATCAGTTTGTTTTGATCAATCAGCATCTTAGTCTTACCATCCATCATTTCATCCTTCTGCTTCTCCCTTATCTCCTGATTAATAAGCTTTGTCTTGATCATACTCAATTCATTGGAGAGAGATGTGTTGAGGTTCCTAATTACATCCTCATCTAATCCTGCCCTTTCTTCTGTTTGTGAGGGCTCAGTAAAGGTTTGATGTCGTTGTTTGGTCCTCCTCTCAGTTTCTCCAACATTGTCTTTTTTCTTAGCCCTCTTCTCCATCTCAGCCCTGGCCTTAGACGCCATCTCATGAACCTCATCTTCAAAAACATAATCCTTTTCCTTGGCATATCTCTTCCTCTTCTTTACAGCTTTCAGTCTGTTTCTGTATTGTCTCCTCAGCACGTTTGTACTCAGACTCTATCACCCTCCTAATATATGCCCAACATTCTGGAGAGTACATGTTCTCCCATAGATAGGTGATCTTCCCACTAAAGTCATGCCTGATTGCATAACAATCAGCAAAAATGCGTGTGTTCATTGACACTAATCTCTTTACCTCTCCATGTCTTGGAATGTTAGGAATGAGGTCATCTATGATCATCTGAAGGAATCGAGGGTATAGCAGCCATGTGTCCTTCTTCAGGGCCATCACGTTCTCAGCCATGCACTCAAATATCAAGTTAGCTATATTGGCCTTCTCTCCCCTACAACATATCACCATTGCCTTAGCCCAATCCTGGTTCAGCCTGTCTGATACACCTTTACAGTGATCTAAGCACATAATAAAAACATGGGCTATATATCTCCACTCCTTGGAGAGAAAGGACTTTTTGATTTCCTTTCTCGTCCTGAAAGTAGGCTCCTCATATCCCATCGAGCGGAAGGCATCAAAAACTTCCTGGTCAGATAATTCAACCTCCTCTCCAGAATCCTCATCTAGCCTCAATACTCTAGATATAACCTCATTAGTAATAATCAGCTCGTTCTCCAATACTCTAGCTACAATCCTTTGTGAGTCTCCCCTCGTATCATACTCAGCTGTATGCAAGAAGTCTCGGATGTGCAAATCGTATATAGTGGAGGAGTGTGAGATAGCGTAAGCAATAGAGGATCTCTGCAACCACCGTATACAGTCTCTAAACCCGACAGCTTTTGGGTGTGTATCATCTAAAATGGCCGTGATGTTGTTCCTCTCATCAAACTTGAGATTAGCCATTTAAACTGAAAACTAGATAGAACAAGTTAGCATGATAAAAAATAATATTAAGAAAAGATAATAATAAATAATAATAATAATAAAATAATTAAAATTAATCAAGAGGATAGTTTCGCTAGCCAAAACTGTAGTTTCGCAGAAATTATTTTAGTTTCGGCAAGTGAAAGAGACAATTTTGGCAGCAGAACCTAACAGTTTCGGGCAAGACAATGTGGTAGTTTCGACCGACCGAAACTATAGTTTCGGCGCAGCGAAACTGAGTTTTGTTTTGCGAAACTGTTAAGTTCGCTCGGACAGTATAACTGCACAGTTTTGCAGAATAATCAAGAACTTTCGTTCAGTTTTGCTGGACAACAGGTAGTTTTGCAGTATGAACTGCGAGACAACCCAACGGTCTCAATCAAAATAAACCACATTGAATGACTAAAACCTAAAAATAACTACGATCCTGAGTTCGAAACTCACTTACGAAGATGAATCAGTGCAAAAATTACCCAAAACAACACATAAATGCAGATTTGCTAAATAAACCTCTGAAAAACCTAAAACCCTTATTTCTCGAAACTGCGAAAGTAAGAACGCAGTTTCAGAGAAAGACTTAATTAGTAGATAGTTTCGCAGAAGCATCTATACTTTCGCAGTGAATAGTTTCGCAACAATTTTTACTTTTGCTGGAGCGAAACTAAGCGAAAGAATGGGCGAAATAACCAGGGCGAAAGAACCAGGGCGAAAGAACCAGGGCGAAAGTGTCAGCGAAGCTGCAGTCTCGCCAGGTGAAACTACAGTTTCGCTTAGTGAAACTACCAACGAAAATATAATTTCGTAGAAAACCCTAAAATTTAAAAAATGTTTTCTTTTCATTCAAAATTAAAATTTAAAAGCAAAAATAAAAATAAAATAAAAGAATTTAAGACAAAATAAACACAACAAAAGAGGAAGAGCAAAAAAAAGCCCCACACGATCATACATATCGTTTTTGACAAAAACTAAGAAAATAGCTTAGGGAAGAACGAGATGCTGAAGGAATCTTTTGGAGACTCATAGTTCGGTGGGATTGCAAATATACTTGTCCTTTTAAGCCCATGCCTACTTCTTTTCGACAAGTAAACCGTAGCGGTTGTTATCATGTTGTCGGTTAATTTAAAGAAGACATTGAATGACTCAGTCCCTACAGACATTTGGCAAAGAAACTTATCCTGTCCTCATGATATTTTGAATGAATGACACCGACTGATTGATTAATTCTTTTGACATACAACAAAGATCCTTTTTCAGAAGAAGCAAGATTCTTATAGACAACAATTGATGAGAGCTTCAAGGTCAGTACTCACGTACAACAAAGGAGATCATCATGTCGTACTAATGAACACTCCAGGTCAGTACTACCGTACAGCAGAGGAGTTCTTCATGTTGTGTCGATGAGAGCTCCAGGTCAGTACTATCGTACAACAGAGGAGATCATCACTTTGTGCCGATGAGAGCTCCAGGTCAGTACTTCCGTACAGAAGAGGAGATCATCACTCCAGGTCAGTACTATCGTATAGTAGAGGAGATGAGCACAAACACAAGACACAAAAGTACACACAGAAGCTTCTTAGATACAAAGATGGATAAGCGTAAAGCTTTTGAGAACAAATGGGTAGTTTAGAAAGAAGGATACATATGATAAGAACAATACAACATAGAGATGCCCCGTTCTCAACCCATTTTGAACAAGGACTTGAGACTTATGAAGGCCAAAGATGTCAAGGGGATTATCCGAGCAATCACGTTTCTTATTCATTTAGTAAGGCTACAGGAGTAGTGTCTACTTTGTTTTCGGGCTGAGCCTATCAAGCAAATCCCGAAACGATACTGTTGACCTCCTTCATATTGTTCAGACATCACAGAAAGTCATATATATATTTATTTATTTATTTATTTTTTTATTGTTATTATATATGAAAGAATGGTGAAGAGCGATGGAGCAAATCGAAAGAAAAGAAAAGAAGAAAATAACAAAAGAGATATAAACAATATGTACATAGAATGTTTTAAAGAAAAACGGGTTTAAAATGATATTAGTCCCAACATTGAGATCAATTCATAAAAACGAGGTTTATCAAAAGTTTTCATGAAAAGATCGACCTTTTGATTTTTTGTATCAATGGGAATAATATTAACGAAACCCTTTTCCTGCGGATTGCCTGAATCCGTGTCTCGATGTGCTTGGTTTGGCAATAATGAATAGGGTTCTTGGCGATGCCGATGGCTGCTTCGTTGTCATAAAACAACGGTGTATGGAGAAAGTTGATCCCATAGTCAATCATCTGGTGCTGAATCCAGAGCACTTGAGAACAACAACTGGAGGCAGCAATGTATTCTGCTTCTCCTATAGAGAGAGAGATAGTGTTCTGTTTCTTGCTTTGCCATGATACCAGGCAATTACTAAAGTATTGAAAGCCTCCAGTAACCGACTTTCTGTTTAACCTGCAGCCATTAGAATCACTATCAGAATAGGCATGTAAGTCAAAATTCCCACCATAAGGATACCAAAGACCTAAACGAGAAGATCCTTTAAGATAACGAAAGATTCGTTTGACAGCATTTTCATTAGACTCTTTCGGAGCAGACTGATATCGAGCACAATATCCTACAGCATAGGTGATGTCAGGTTGACTTGCTGTAAGATACATAAGGGAAGCAATCATGGATCTGTAAAGATGAGGATCAATTAGTTTCCCATTCTCATCTGGAGTGAGATAAGTTTGAGTAGTAAAAGGAGTCATCTCAGAAGATGTGTCCTCCATCTTGAATTTCTTCAACATTTCTTTAATATACTTTTCTTGATGAATGAGAATTCCTTCTGCCTTTTGTTCAACTTGCAACCTGAGAAAAAAGCACATCTCTCCCATCATGCTCATTTCAAATCGACTACGCATGACTTCCTCAAACTCCTGACATAACTTTGGATTGGTGGAGCCAAAAATAATGTCATCGACATATACTTGCACGATCAACATCTCACCATCTACTTCCTTCTTAAATAAAGTCATATCAATGGTGCCACGAGAAAAACCATTGCTTAAGAGATACCGTGTTAAAGTCTCATACCAGATTTGAGGTGTCTGATGAAGACCATAAAGATATTTGTCAAGCTTGTGGACTATGTTTGGAAAATCTGGATCCTTAAAACCAGGTGGTTGACATACATATATCTCTTCATCAATGTCTCCATAAAGAAATGCACATTTGACATCCATCTGATAGACTTTGAATTGCTTATGGGCTGCATGCGCCAAAAAGATACTGATGGCTTCAAGACGGGCGACATCGCAAAGACTTCGGTGTAATCAATCCCTTTTTCTTGTGCAAAACCCTGGACCACCAGTCTGGACTTGTTTCTTACCATAATGCCATGGTCATCGGGTTTGTTTTTAAACACCCATTTCATGCCAATTGGGCATTTGTTTGGTGGAAGATCGACTAGAGTCCACACCTTGAGTTTCCGAAACTGTTGCAGCTCTAATTGCATCGATTCAACCCAGCAAGGGTCCTAAAGAGCTGCATGAACATTTTTAGGGATGATTTATGATATAAAACAAGAGAATAGACAAACATTAATCAATCTAGATTGACTCCGCGTCTGAACTCCATCGGTGATGGATCCTATGATGTTATCATGTGGATGATCTTTTAGGTTTTTGAAATCGATAGCCATGGGTAGGGTATTTGTGGAAGGTTGTCTACAGGATTGTTGATGGGTAGTTAAAGGTGAAGTGGATAAAGGTGATGATAAGGTAGAGTGAATTGGAGAGATGGGAGATGTTGGCTGAGATGTGGTACATGTAGGGATGAGGGAAGGGATGCTGAAACAGGTGGAGGTGGAAGGTCAAATGATGATAAAGAAGATGCAACATCAACTGAGGTAACATCATTTGAAGATGTGGTAGGAAGGGATAGAGGTTCGACAGATAATGGAGATGGATGAAAGATATTTGTTTGAACATGAGAGAAAGACGCATCATCATTGAAAACTGGAAGATTAAACGAGTTGAACACCGTATTGGAGTCAAAGAACCATGCGGGTTCAGATTGAACATTGGAGGAATTAGATTCCTGCCAGTCAACATAAAAGGACTCTTGAACAATATGTGTTCTCTTGTTATATACCCGATAAGCGTTTTGAGAAGAAGAATAGCAAACAAAGTAACATTCGTCAGGCACGGCACCAAATTTTGTCTTCTGTGTCTGTGTATTCAATAAAGTGCACGAGCAACCGAATGGTCGAAAGAAGTCAATTAAAGGCTTTCTCTTATGAAATAGTTCATAAGGAGTCTTCATTTTGTCCTTGACTATCAACACCCTATTTAGAACATATGAAGCACAATTCACCGCCTCAGCCCAAAAGATGATGGGTAAGGAGGATTCAATCAACATTGTACGAGCAACTTCAATGAGGGTGCGATTCTTTCGTTCAGCCACACCATTCTATTGAGGGGTCCTCGCAGCACTGTATTGTCTTAAAATTCCCTTAGAGGCACAGAATGAATCAAAGATCTGATTTCTGAATTCAGTACCGTTGTCACTTCGGATCGCCATAACCTTCCTCTTACTTATCATTTCAATCGAAAGGATTAACTTCTGTAGCTCCTCTGCAGTCTCTCCTTTATGAGCAAAAAATCTCACCTAGGAGTATCTTGATTTCTTGCTCACCTAGGAGTATCTTGAAAAATCGTCTGTAACCACAAGATAGAAAGATTTCTTAGAAATTGATTTAACACTGATTGGGCCAAACAAATTAGTATGTAACAACTCGAGGGGATTGGATATGCTGTTTTTAATTTTTTGTTTATGTGGTTTCTTATGTTGTTTTCCCTTGGCGCACACCATGCATTTTTCAACCACCAAAAAGTCTTTTAAAGGTAATCCCCTAACAAGATTGTTTTTAACTAATTTGTTTATATTTTTAAAATTAACATGGCCCAATATGCGATGCCATAAGAAAGACTAAGATGTGGAAGCTTTGGACAAAAGACAGGTGACGGTAGACGTTGAATGCTTTGAAATCATATCAAGAATATATGTATCATGCTTTCTTGGAGCCTGCATTAGTACTATATTATCTAGAATATCAATCTCAGATTTCAAAAAGAGACATTCATTGGACTTGATTAAGACCGGAATGCTTTTATCACAAATCTGAGAGACACTCAACAGATTGAATGCAAGCTCAGGTATGTAGTTGACTTTCTCTAAAGTAAGAGAGTTGTTGGAAACTTCTCCTTGACCAATCATTTTCCCTCCTTTCTTGTCGCCAGCGAATGTGACGTAACCTCCATTTATTATTCGATAATTGGTTAGAAGATCTTTAAGTCTCGTCATATGTCTGGAGCTTCCACTATCAACATGCCACACACTATTTACAACTTTAGTGGATGTCTCCTACAATAATATCAAAGTGAAAGTTAACCAGGTGAAATAGGAACCCAAGTTTGAACAACTTTGGGTTTAGGAATAACAGATCTCTTACAAAAGAAGTTATTAACTAATTGAGTTAACCTATTCCCAAAATAATTTCTATTAACATGTCTATGATGAAGCTGAGGATAGTGCTTAACTACATGATCATCTTTACCAAATTGAAAATAATATGGTTTTAATCTAGTTCTGTTATGTAATAAGGTTGGGATTTTACCAATGCATATCTCCTCATCACATTCAGACAGTCTAGAATCAACGTCACTGTATGTCTCATACATGTCTATAGATTTACTTTTATTTGAAAAAGAATGATTATTTATAGGGGAAGATGAGATGTTATCTGAAATACACGTGGTACTTGTACCACTTGTACTTGCTTCAGATGAGGATATAACCCTTTCATATGACATAGAAATTTTAGCTGGAGTAAAAGATGGAATAGGGTGAGAAAAGAATTTTTCAAAACAATTAATTTTAATTTCCTCATCACTCTTCACAGTGATATCAGTCACAAGATTAATATAATCAGAAGGTGTAGCAACATTACAATCCAAAGAATTTAAAGATGAAACAAAAACATCACTAGAACATGAAGAAATAAAGTCTTTTACAAAATCACTATAGACAAAAATAGAATTTAAACTAGGTCTATGATCTAAAACAGAATGCTGAGATTCAGGTGTACTAAGGCTAGAGCATCCAAGCCCGCTAGTCGGTCCATAATCGTAATCCTCACGAACATGCTTAGGGTTCACACCTTCTAAACCCGCAGACATACTGTTAGTGTCTATTTGGATCAAATCATTAGAAGGATGAGGAACAGGCATAGGTGAATAACAGTAAGTACTAGGAGGAGAATAAACCTTAGCATTTTTCATATCCCAAACCCGTTTTAATCCTACCTCCCCATTGAGATTTACATAAATCGTCATGTTTCATTCCCGATATAGTCCATTTATCAAGCTTTGACTAAAGATTGCTTGTTTCAAACTCAGCAAGAGCAACCCTTTCAGTCAAATTATTAACCTCAACATTTCTCTCCAAAACTATTCTTTTTAAGTGATCATTCTCTTTTAAAACCTCGTTTAATTTAACAAATTATTTAGACTCGTTTATTTTAAGCTCCTCACTAATTCTTTTCAAATCCTTTTCATTGTCAATCAATAAACGATTAGCTTTATAGACCCCAAATAACCTGATTTTGCAAGCTGATGAACACATATCTGGAATTACCTCATAGGAAAGTCCCATCACCACGTTTTCAGCTGCAAGAGCTTTCTCGCATTGACACACCGGAGTACTCAACTTGTTTTCCTCGACAGTGGTAGCAACATCATCCTTTTCTTTTTCTAAGTCAGTGGTTTGACTTCCTTCCTTCTTGATCTCTTCCATATCACCATCCTTCACCTTCTCATCCTCCTTCATCTCCTCAGACACTTCAACTTCATCCTTAAATTCCTTGAATGGATCAAAGTCATCCTCATAATTCATCTTCATCACCTCTTTCACAATCTCAGCTACCAGTGCTTGATTAACCTCTTCTCTCGTCTCTTCAACTTCAGCACTCCAATCAAAGTTAGAAATCAATGCGGTCTCTTTCTTATGACTTGCTTCCTCTTTACCCCTACTTGAAACTAATCTTGGAACTCCCGAATTACCAGGGTCAGTGACAATTAGAAATGGACATTCGCGTTCGAAGTGTCCCAACTGTTTGCAATTGAAACACCTCAGTTTAGACTTATCAAAACCCAGTTTGGAGTTAGAGCTTTGGCCTCCAAAATTCTTTCTGCCAGTGCGTTCTATAAATCTTCGAGCTCTAAGTGTCAACATTGCCATTTGCCATTGAATGTCAGTCTCTTCAAGATCATCAGGGTCCACCTGATACATATCTTCCATCGTCATCCCTTTTCCTTTCAAATCCCCAGCTACAAGAGCTTCATAACTCTGAACGAACATACCAAAAAGAGCCATTGTCTCAGATGGAACAGAAGTTTCAACAGTTGCTTTCAAGTTCGCTTGATCTCTCCCAGTACTACCACAACCTCCAGAATAGTCACATGTGTTTACTCCGCCTTGACGAGATGCCTGCATTGGAGAGCTTGCAGCGGAAGAAAGTAATACAGCATTCTAAGTATAACCGGATGTAGGCATCATAGTTTGATTAAATTCCCGTCTCTTCAGATCTAAATCAAAGGATTTCAGTTTGTTGATTATATCCATAAGCTTGTAATCAGTAAAGTTTCTCTCTTACTTCAACATTCTCACTTGTAAGCTCCATTGGGGTGGTAGAGAGTCTAGGAGCTTATTCACCTGCTCGTGATTACCTAACTGATCATCATACTTCTTTAAATTACTTGATACTGACAAAAATCGATTGGTGATGTCGGTGAGGTCTTCATTTTTATGTCCTACAAATGAATTGAACTCCTTCTGAGCTTGAGCTTTCTTGTCCTTCTTAAGATCTTCATTTCCATCATAGAATTCATACAATGCATCATATAAAGCTTTTGCATCCTTGTGTTCAGCATATCGATTATAGATATCAGGTGCAAGACAAAGAGTTAATGCTCCAAAAACTTTCTGGTCTCGATCAATCAGCTTTTGATCCCTCTCGGTGAATGTAGCAGGATCCATGTTTGGAGATACAGTACCACCAACAGTAACCGTTGGCTTATGCGGACTGGTGATGATAGATTCCCATTGGTTGTGATCGGTGTAAAACAAAAAGGCTTTGAGACATCTCTTCCATTCTTCAAAGTTGTCAGCGTTTATGACTCTTGGAGGTCTATTGGGAGCAACACTCTCTAAATCAGCAAGAGTGAGAGAAGTCATCTTCGACATGCTAGTTTTGCAGAAGAGAAAGGCAATTTCATAGAAAATGTGTAATTTCGCTGAGCTAGTTTCGCAGAAACTAGTTTCGTAGAGGAAATGGTAATTTCGCTAGCAATTTTGGCAGCAATTTTGCTAGCCGAAAGCTTGAAAATGATTAGTTTCGCAGAGATTCGCAGGAAACAAGCTTGAACTTTCGTTCAGTGGTACTTTCGATAGCAATTTTGATTGAAATGAGACACAAGCACTGTTGAACTTTCGTTCAATGTTTCTTACTTTCACAGAAAGGCTAAAAACAACTACAGAGTGTATAACACCTGTAGTTTCGCTGGGAGAATGTCACAATTTTGTAGAAAGAACTCTAGTTTTGCTGGAAGAATCTGAAAACCCTTTAAACCCCTAAAACAACCTGAAATCACCCAAATATCAATGGATTTGAGATCTGATGATTCATAGATCTTTCCCAACCAAAAGCAAGCAAAATTCAATCAACTTCCATATCAAATACACTCAAATTTGATCTAGAATTAAAGAAATACTGGTATTGAACAAAAACAACCAAAAACCATAAACAATCAAGAGCACTAAGGCTCTGATACCATTTTGTTGGTCCATATGATCGATATTAGTACAAATGAAGGTTTGAATCGTTCAATACCAGAAATAACAACACACACAATGATTTAGATGAACAATAATGACCAAAATGTATTCAAATATAATCCATAAAGCAACAATACAATTAAAAGAAGATATGCTCAATGCATATTAGTGAATAACAGCTTAAAAACGACTCTTGCAACACAAATACTCGATTCAGGTTTTTGCAAGGATGCCAAACAATGAACAAGATCATTTCTATTTATAGCAGTCTTAGTTTCATAGACAGTTTCGCTGACTGTGAAACTGTGCTGCCGAAACTATAGTTTCGCCCGGCAGAAACAACAGTTTCTCCGGGTAAACTAGACAGCTGACTGTGAGCGAAACTACAGTTTCGCTCACAATTTCGCTGGACTAAACTAGACAGCTGACTGTGAGCGAAACTATACTCACAGTTTCACTGCACTACAAAATATCATAAACTGAACTAATCAACTTACAAAAGTAAACTAACATTAATCCTATTACGTAGAAATATACACATAAACTAATCTAAGGTGAGTCCAACCTATACTTGATCTTCAATACTCCCCCTAGGTTGGATCTCACCGACTTCTCTTGTCTTGATGTCTATATTCAGCTCTAGTCTCCCCAGCTCCTGCATCTAATTTATCTTTCTTAGCACCTGCATTGTTCTTCTTGTGAGCTTCAGCAACTAATCCACTCTTGTCACCTCCTGCTTCATCAACTCCTTCGGGATGAACAGCTGGTAGACTATGACTCTGAACCAGAATATTATGAGGTGATAAAAGACCTCTAACTTATGTGTTCCAGAAGGGTGATGATGTGTAAGGACCCGTTCCCGGGTACCTCACAGCTGGTCATCATCGCATTTAAAACATCATTATATAATCTTTACAAAATCATGTAGCGGAAACTTTGACATAACTCTTCAATTTACTATAAATGCTTTTGCCAGTTAATACAACGTTAATCAATTACAAAATATCTATTATTATATTACATCACAAAAGCATTATACCAAAGAATGCCATCCTAAACGAGCTGAGTAGCTGCCTCGTGCCATCCTAAGCAACCTTACCTGCCAACTGGAAACACATAAAAAGTCAGCGTTGCTGAGTGAGTTCTAGTTTTATAATAAAACATACTTTACTTTTTATTAAAACCGTTTCTGTACTTTTATGCTATCACACATGATACGTACACATAGATAATATCATTATTATCTTCATCATTCATTATCTTTGTTTCTATATAGATCTTGTCACACTTTACCCTCTTCACGGCACGCGGCCATGATTACGGAGGTCGAGTGGCAAGGATCTCATTTCATACTTTATCTTTAAACTCTTCCGTTCATTACTTTCATTCTTTAACTTTTGTTCATTCATTGTACGTCTTTAACATTCTTACTCTTTCATATTTACTTCTTTCCTTTACTTCACCCATAGACTTTACCTTTCTGTATCGTGGTACTGGACCTAGGCCTATCATAGACCTTCTATAACGGTGCATCGCACCTCCTAGCCACAGCACCTAAGGTAAGTTTAGGTGTACCATTCCCACATGCAATATCCTTCTGTATCGTGGTATTGGACCTAGGTCTATATCATAGACCTTCTATATCGGCGCACCGCACCCTCCTAGCCACAGTACCTAGGATATGCAATAATGGTTCTATACAATGGTTAGTCCCAGTGTCAGGATTTTACCCTCTTCGTAGCACATAGCCACGATTACTGAGGTCACAAGACAGGGATTCCATTTCGAGTCTGTTGCAACAACAAGGTCGCTCACCTCCTGTATTTGCTTGCAAGCCTTTATTACCCTCATTCTTTATTAATGCATGCATTATTTCATCATGTTTCTCTTTCATTATCTTTCACTTTACGTTATATAATACTTTCATTACATTTATTAATCATAACACGTAAAGCCACGGAAAGATAAGCACGTATCGAAACAAGGAACATCGACATTTACCAGTTATCAGTCATCACCATCATATATGGCGACCTCATACTTAACATAACATACATCATGCATAACATGCAACACTATCATCATCATGCCCAACATAACTTCTAAAGCCTCGACGGCCATCTTACATGTACTTACGGGAACTACCAAATTATTACTTATCCCTGCTCTTTTCTCGAAAGCCGGTAATCAAACTATGCCTCTCTTCGTACACAACAACCCAATTTGGGCGATTGGGCACCCTTCAGTCGCATGGCCTCCATGTGACTGAACATCATGTGACTAGACCAATGCGGATGAACTCCCATGCAACTGAACCTTCAATCGTGCGACTGGACCCTCCATCGTGCGAGTGGACACTATGCGAAAGGACACCTATGCGACTGAGCTCTCAGTCATGCGAATGAACACCTATGCGACTGAGCACCTATGCGACTGGGCTCTCAGTCGTATGACCAGTCATGCGACTGGACCCCCAGTCGTGCAATTGAACAGCTATGCGACTGAGCACCTATGCGACTGGACTCTCAGTGCCAGTCTTGCGACTGAACCTCAGTCGTGTGAATGAACCTCAGTCGTCCCTCAGTCAGCCGATTGGCCCTCCAGTCGCCTAGCCTTAACTGGGCGCAGACTGAAGTTCATCCCGAACTGCAGCCGTGACATTCGACCTCCAAACCCTTCCAAACTCATTCTAAGCCTAAATTAACCCTCCTAAACCTTAGGGAAGCATACTATGAAACCATTCAAGCACACACAAGCCTGAAATCATACTCTAACACACAATACACAATCACACCCAAATGGGTCAAACACACACATTTTCAAAAAATGGGTTTCTATGTGTTCCAGCCCCAAAATCAGTTGAAAACAAGTAAAATAGGGGTCCTAGAACTCACACAAACAAGAAGAAGATGAAGAGCTTCGTTTGGACTTGCTACACGACGAATCTCGAGCCCGAATCGACCCGAATCACCCCTTTCTTCCTCTTTTCTTCCTTTTCTCTCTTCTCTCTTTCTTTTGTTGCTTAAATGAGTGTGTGGGGAGGGGGAAATGGGATGCCCTCTCCCTTAGTATGTCCCCATTTGCCCAACTTTCATGTGTTGGCGGGTTTGGTCCCCCGACTTTGGACTTTATTTCTTTTTCTTTTTTCGTTGGCTACAAAGTAAATATCTGGGTGTTACATGATGAAAATGACGTGATAGAGATGGAAAAGGAAGACTTGTTTATGAAAGAAAAGGAGCCTGAGGAGATGACTCCCCTGTTCCAAAACTTGGAAGGGTTGAGCGAGAGGGAGGCTGACAAAAGGATTATCAGTTGGAAATACAACCCCGGCCTCAAGATTTTTATGATAAAGAGGAGAGGGGGAGGTATCGCATATCTGCATAAAAGGAAGGCTTTCAAGACCTTGCCGAGATGGGATCTAAGAAGGTTAGCAGTTTTGCTTCTACTTGATGCCGACCTAAGTGAAAGTGTGAAGTTTTTAGAGAGGGAGATAAAGAATGGACTGAACGATAACTTTGAGTCTTTCGGGTTTCTGAAGGCTGAGCGGAAAAGATCAAAGAAGGACAAGGATTGGGAGACGGGCAAGGGAAAGATTGTGTTGAGTGTGAAACCTCCAAAAACCGTACACAGAGTTAGGCTGGCGAACCCCTCCCCCTAATGACTACAAGGATTCGAGAAGTTGTTTTATGATAACAATACAGGGGAGGCGGTGATCAGGGTGAAGGATGGAATAGAATATAGACTTTTTGATTCAATGTAGTTTTTTGGATTCTCAGATAAAGACCTTCTTGTTCTTTGTGAGAATCATATTAAAGCAGGGGCAGGGGAGGAGATGAGGAAAGAGACAAGCCTATTTATGGTGGTGGCTAACAAAGTGAGAGGAGTGAGAGCCGAGGTGAGGGAGCTGGCGGAAAAGGTGAGAGCTGATGATGATCTTAACATAGAGATCCGAGACTTGACAAACCAATTTGCACAAGCTAGTGCTCGTCCTGAAGAAGCTGATGAAGCAGGAGTTGACCAGAGTGGATCAGTTGCTGAAGCTCATAAGAAGAACAACGCAAGTGCTGAGAAAGATAAATCAGATGCAGGAGCTGGGGAGACTGGAGCTGAATAGAGACATCAAGACAAGAGAAGTCGGTGAGATCCAACCTAGGGGGAGTATTGAAGATCAAGTATAGGTTGGACTCACCTTAGATTAGTTTATATGTATATTTATATGTAATAGGATTAATGTTAGTTTACTTTTATAGCTATCTAGTTTACCCGGCGAAACTGTTGTTTCTACCGGGCGAAACTATAGTTTCGGCAGCACAGTTTGACAGTCAGTGAAACTGTCTGCGAAAGTAAGACTGCTATAAATAGAAATGATCTTGTTCATTGTTTGGCATCCTTGCAAAAACGCTAATCAAGTATTTGTGTTGCAAGAGTCATTTGTAAGTTGTTATTCACTAATATACATTGAGCTTATCTTCTTTTAATTGTATTGTTGCTTTATGGATTATATTTGAATACATTTTGGTCATTATTGTTCATCTAAATCATTGTGTGTGTTGTTATTTCTGGTATTGAACGATTCAAACCTTCATTTGTACTGAAAATCGATCATATGGACCAATAGTAAGGCAATCCTGGGCGAGACAGTAGTGACTCAACATCATATGTTGGTGGCAGATCTACGTGTGAAGAGAGCAATTGTCGAACCAACTAAGAGAATGAGACCTACGATCAGATAGGGCCAACTCAAAGACGAAAAGATTACCATCTTTAGAGATAAGGTCATACCAATGAGCCAGACTGGGCCATAGGAAGACGTAAACCAAAAGTGGGAGACTATGGCAACTAGAGTCATTCAAGCATCTAAAGAAACTCTTGGAGTTACAACAAATAGGACAGTCAGTCATAAGGAATCCTGGTGGTGTAACGAAAACGTACAGGAGAAGATAAGAATTAAACAACAAAGCTTTAAGGAGCTTTTACACTATAATAATGAGGAAGAACGAGTAGATCTAAAAGATAAATACGAGGAGGCCAAACGACAAGTGAAAAAGTCTATGTCATTGGCAAAGACTACAGCGTATGAGAGGATGCACAAGCGACTAGAGATGAAAGAAGGAGAACATGACATGTTTAAGATTGCCAAGGCAAGAGAAAGTAGAAGACAAGACTTGAGAATGGTAAAGTTTATAAAGGCTGAGGATGGAAAGGTCTTGGTAAAGGATAAAGATATCAAGGTGAGATGGAAAACTTACTTCAATAACATTTTTAATTTAAGGAACCCTAATCAACAAACTGAGATCGATCAAACAACTCAAACAACGCAACAAAATAAGTTTTATTGTAGAAGCATCATAATCAATGAAGTTATGAGAGCTCTTAAGAAAATGGGGAGGGCTAAGGCGGTGGGGCCAGACAACATACCGATTGAAGTGTGGAAGTGCCTGCGAGATGAGGAACTGCAATGGCTAACAGACTTATTCAATACTATCTTCAAGATCAGGAATATGCCAGAGCAGTGGATAAGCAGTGTCATAGTCCCCATATATAAGAAAAAAGGAGATGTCTAAGGTTGTGCAAACTCCAGGGGAATAAAGATCTTGAGTCACACGATGAAACTATAGGAAAGAGTTATTGACACGAGAATTAGACGTGAAACGCAGATAGCGATAAACCAATTTGGATTTATGCAAGGACGCTCTACAACAGAAGCCATACACGTCATAAGGAGGATAATGGAGAAATATAGAGAAAAGAAAAGGGACCTCCATATGGTATTCATTGACCTAGAAAA
>BJCO01820010.1:0-20034 GCA_018326465.1 Flaveria floridana | reverse complement strand
TTTGTGCACACGTGTTAATCCATCACTCAGATGCGGTAACAGTAGGAATTAGTATCATAATCTATTTTGATATGACCGGTTACGAAACCAACAAAAAGAAACAAAACGATCCATTTATAACTAAACGGGTCATTTACCTTGATTCTATCAAGCATTGTTGGATTTGATAGAAATTTTCCACCGGTTCCTTGACATCACAAATATATTATAAACTAATTTTTATTAAAATTTTGGAAAAAATATTTTGTAATACAAACCGATCACCCCTTTTATCTTAATTGGGTGCATCATGCTTAAACGATCCTGCAAAAAAGATGTTCTTTATGTGAGGTGTACACATCAAAACGTGTAAAAGGCAAACCACCTACAAAATGATAGTATTCAATTTCCAACATAAAGAATTACCTATAGCAATTGAATACCATAGATCAATAGTTCAATACTATTGGGCTAGTTAGATGAATCGATGATAATAATTGTTTTTCAGCTAACATACCATCCATTTTAGTTCAAAGTAGATGAATCGATGATAATAATTGTTTTTCAGCTAACATACCATCCATTTTAGTTCAAAGTTGATTCAAATTCCAATATGGTGCACCACCTGCATCACAAAAGAATAACACATAATGTTATAGTCACTAAATATTTATATAATTATGTTTCTTTATATTATAAATATTTATATAATTCTATTTTTTGATGTATTATACATAGTTGTTATTAGTAAATTAATGTAAAACAAATGTATTCTACCCTGACTTGAAATATATACAAAGTATAACATCTTCCTAGAGATATAACATGCTTATTTAGAACTAAACTCTAGGAAAATCTGTATCAAGTTCGAAGCAAAACTAAGTTAATGATAATTTGATATCTTAGCCAAAAAATCAACCTCTCCTAACAGTCGGTGGAATACTATTATTACATTTTGACACTTTAATAAAAATAAACTGCAATTAGAACATTAAAAACAGCATTTAGAAGTTACTAATCATAAATAAAACACAAACCAATATCCAGAAAACAAAATAACTAAGCCACATAAGTCAGTGGATCAGATAAAAAAATAGATGATTTTGAAACCAAATCATGTTGGTAATTGATCTTTATGCAGCATAACAACAAACAACTATGAAAATAGAGGATACAATTGAAAAGGATCAAAAACTGAACACATACTTTCCCTTTCCAATCTCAACGTAATCTGGTTCACTGATTCAATTTGAGCAGATCCTTGTTTATCAAAATAAGCCTTCATTTGCCTATACATTAAATGGTTTGTTAAGAACCAGATCAGAGTGAACACAACATATGATTATGGTAAGAAATTAAGAACCAAAATCAAAAGACAAAAAGATGATTTATATGATAGCCTTTATATGGTAGAAGAAACCAACAGAAGCAATTACCCAAACATATAGAGATAGTTAAGTAAAAAAACAACAAAGGTGAGAAGAAAATATTAGCTCTGGTTAAGGATTTGCAATATGTAAAAGATCTAAATCCCTAATATTAACCTGAAAATTATTGATATCAAACACCATGTTGGAGATTGTTCATCATGTTTCATCTAGGGACACTGTAAAAAGAAAAATTCAACATCTACATTGTTAGTTGCCGGTACTTTGCGAGAATCCACAATACGTGGTTATAAAGATGAAATCTGAACCCTCAACCGCTTAGAATCACCACCTGCGCCTCCAAAGTCATCCGAGATCATAAAAGCAAAGAAAAATAAAGAGTTTTCACAAATAATCTCATTGGACTCATCGGAGTTACAATAAAAATAAGATAAAAATGATTTCATCGCCATTCTTATCGTTCTAATCGCATGTTGCTGCAGATCTGAGCCATCAAAAACCATCGATGCGTAGTCTTGTCCGGTGGCATTGTCAGGGTGCGGCTGTGCAAGCCGGACTCTCGACGAAAGTGATTGCCCAAGAAGGCTCATCCTTCTATGCTTCTCTCTGCTCTCTCTCTATGTATTTTGATTTCAAGAGTTTTTTTCTATTTAGCATCGAACATTATGCTAGGGTTTTTGTTGAGAATGTAGAAGCTTTTGTTTTCAAATTTGAATCCCCCTCCCAATTTCTTATACCTTAAGGTTGTACATTATGCTTCAAGAGTTGTACATCTCTTAATTTTAAGAGTTTTGGGTGAAATGACTATATTACCCTTCCTATATGCATATTAATATAGTATAGATATATATACACATATATATAGATATATATATACACATATATACATATATATATATATACATATATATATAGATATATATACACATATATACATATATATATATATATATTCATATAGTTTACGCTTTTCATATAGTTTCATCACATTACGTATAGACTTTCATCGTGGGTACACTCATCTAATATCGTATAGGTTTTGTCAATTTTACTCCTAATTATTCATCACCACATGATTATGCAAATGTATAGTACTTTATACGTCAAATATTAGCTAGGTATTGACCCCACATCTTTCTTAGGTACCTCTCACCCTAATTGACCCTAGGATATTCAATCTATACCCCTCTTAGGCCATTACCCACCTTTCTTGGATAATCATCATGGATTCTTACCTTAGGTGTTGTAAGTAATACCCCTAACCATCCCATTTAGGCACTAGGAATGGTGCTACGCGTGATAAAGAAGAACATCATTTTCATATTATTCTGAGTGGTTTTCAAAATCAAGTGTGACTGACCATATTTGATTTGGAACAAGAAATAGGTTGAACCGAGGTTTCTAAGGTTGCAAATGTGGGCTAACTCAGATACATTAATATCAAGGGTTTGAGTTTGAACCAAATACTCTTGGGTATACAATGTAAGATCAAGATAATTATCTTAAAGGTTGATGCTAACCAAAGATTTCTAAGCATGTAGTGAAGAATAAGGAAGGAAGTACTTTAGAAGATTTGACTATGTATAAAGAAAAATAACTAAGTGTCAAATCTTCTAAATCCAAAAACAGAAATCTTTCGAAGCCAAAGTGAAGTCTTCCAAAGCTTAAAGACAAAGTCTTCCGAATCTTGAAGATTGAACTCTTCCGAAGACTAAAAAGACTAACATACTTTTGACAAAAGCAGAAGATCTTTCTGCTGTTAGCTCTGAATACTCACCAATTTATACATGTTGTTGATTACATTTTTACTTTTGTCAACTATAAATTATGTTTTTTTCCTGTAACTTCCTACTTTAGTACTTTTATCCTTATTATATTATAATAGGATGTGAGCTATGACATGTCATAGTCACATGTCAAAAGGCAATCTACATTTTGCCTTTACATTGATCTTGTTGTCTAGATTAGTGTCCAGTTGGCCTTCAGAGTATGGCGGTTGCAGGTTATAGTATAAAGTATCTCATGTATTAGTCTTAGGAAAAAGAAGCATTGTAACGCTTCAGAGCAATATACATCGACCCTGAAAATCAATTTTTATGTTCTCGAGTGTTCTTACTTGTTATTCGTTGTTTTATTGCTTGGTTCCCTATTTGATCTAGTAAGTGTGTTTTGTTGATAATCTTCAACTGTGAAACTATTGTTTGAACCATAACCGGTCTCGTAATTGGTATCTGAGCTTCTCAAAATATTGATTGTAAGATCTTACCATCTTGAATCACTTTTTAGTTTCATATTTACTTACTTGCTTAAATGGAAGCTCTTTCTAAATCTAACATGGAAACCGACACAATGCCTAAGTCACCACTAATTACTCTTAATGATTTGACACTTGGTGCATGAGAATGGAAGGCTTCATCAAGTCTCAATACAGTAGGATGTGGACATATGTAATCTCTGGACCTCACATCCCAAGTACTACATCAGCAACTGCTGGATGTGGGATTATACCTAAGGAAGCGGCTGATTATTTTAAAGAATACTGGAAAAAATAAACATTGATCAGGAGGCCATGATCGCTCTTTAAATTGCTCTTCCCAACTCCATCTAAAGAGGCTTTAACAAGTGCAAGAGTGCAAAAAGAACTGTAGGATGCACTGAAGATGATATATGAAGGATCTAAGGAATCTAAGGAGAACAAGAAAAACATAATGAAGAAGTAGTTTGAAAACTTCACCTACAAGACAGGTGAAACTATGACTCAATAATACTTCAGGTATGTTGAGATTGTAGACACTCTAATGGATGTTGAATTTAGTCTAATGAACATGGATATAGTGAGGAAGTTTATGTTTTCTCTTACTAGAGAATCGACACAAACTATGTGGCCATCAAGAGAATTAATAACCTCTTTATCCTTACTCTCACTGAGCTGTATGGTATCTTGAGCGGTTACCAAATAGAGATAAACATGCAAATTCTTTCTCCTAGGTCATCCAACACCCATAAGAGTTCTCCCAGCTCAAGGAAGTCACTTCCAAGAGCCTCGCTCTTCTCAGACCTTTGTGTCTTCAGATGAAAGTTCTGGTAACTTTCTCTTCGCCTTTAAAGAGCTAGAATGCATCCATCTAGATGATCTAGAGTACATGAAAATAATCCAGCGGATAGCTCTTCTCACTCATAGAGCCAAGAAGTTGTATAAGAGGACAGGGAGGAAGTTTCAAAGCAATGTGTCCAGTGGAAATTTTAGGCTAAATAAGAGAAAAGTAAAGTGTTACAACAGTAACCAAATGGGCCATTTTTCTTGAGAGTGTGAGGCACCAAGAGCAAATGGTGGCCATACACAGTCCATGACAAACTACACTGAGACAGCTCCAAGATCTGAGAAGCCTAACCAACCAAAGCAGTAAGTTGCAGTTACTATTAAAAAAGGAGGCTTGGATTTAAGCTTTCAGGTGGAAGATGTCTCCCCAAACCAAGCCCTGATGGCAAATTATGATGAATCAAAGGAACAGTTAAAGACCAAAAGCAATGTATGGATAATTGATAGTGGTTATTCCAGGCATATGAATGCAATAGCTCTTTACTTAAAAACTTTGAAAAACTTTATGGATGACCGGTTGCTTATGGAGGTGAATCAGGAGGTTACATTACTAGAATAGGCATGATCAATGATGGTAAGCTTAGCATTGAAAACATAAACTTTTTCAAGGAGCTTAAGTATAAACCTTTCAATTTGTCTTAATTTTATGACTAGAGACATAACATGCTTCTTGATTTTGATCTTTAAAACATGAAAAAAGATGTAATTGATATGATTTGGGAGCGTCTTAATCACCACGTTTCGCCTAAAAATAGTCTCTAAAGTTGCGGGTCTTGTGTCTATTGAAAACTAAGGTTTTGGATTTTCAAATACAGCTTTAAAACACAAAATATTTAGGTTCACGTGGCCCCCGGCGTACCCTACGCCAATATTATCCTAGGCTACGCCCCATGGTCAGAATATGCCGAGTACACTGCGTTATACTGATAACATAGGCTGAGTACGCCACTACGTAGGCTATGCCGGTTGTTGGGTAAGCTATGCCGGTTGGTGAATTTTCTTTATTTTCTTTCATTTCTCGTGTGTCACTCCCGATTCTCGAGTAGTCTTCATTGTTGACATATAAACATGAAATATATCCAATGTAACTCCATTCCATGTATAATTATGATTAAAAGCACATATTTAAACGCAATTAGCACATAGATTCCTACTACCCATCAACACCTCCAATGAATGGTACAGTTTTGTTTTCTGTAATAGGTGGTTTAGGGCATCATTTGTGAAATGGTTTGGATACCACATCTATAAAATTTATTTCTTCTTAGAAAGTTTGTGTTGATTGCCTTTTTTCTTCCTTTCATCTCCTAACAAACTTCCATCCTTTACTAAATATGTGCATCATGCAAACGCAAAAATTATTTCTTGAAAAGGAAACTTCTAAAGATGACCATATATTGCGTTGGATATAACTTTATGAAAACTAGTAGGGAACCCATGCGATGCGACGACGGTGACAATTTATAAAATGATATTCGCTTTTTCATAGTTTATCAACCATCTAACGATATATTATATATTGTACATCTATTAGTTTTCTTGTTGGTACCATCGGTGTATTCTATTTATGAAGTAATGCGGTAGCAATGGGATATAAAAATAATAATTTAGTTTAAAATTTTATATTTTCACTTTGTGAAGTGAAATATAATTTATGTTAATTAAAACAACACAGGTTGATATATAAATGAATAAAAAAACATACCATAACTTTTCTATTAAAACTTTATTTTTTTCTTTCTTGATACCTAGCCCATCAAAAAACAAGAGCCTATATCCCTACTAACATAAGTTGATATATACGTTAATGTAGCATTGTACTTAAAGTTATGTGCCAAAATTTCATTTTTTATACCTTTTACCAAACCCATCAAAAATAAAAGAATTCAAATGGCATGTAAATTTTTATTTTCGTTGACTTTTGTTACCGCACATAAAAAACACAACCCACTTTTTGTTCACGCTAATGAATACCCGTTTACTATATAAATGCTTTTTACTACATAAATGAAGAAAAGCCTTTAATGTTAATGCACTTTCTATGTGATGTTATTGTATTCTGAATTTTTATATATGATGTAGAACACATATAATTATGGGGTTTTGTGCACACGTGTTAATCCATCACTCAGATGCGGTAACAGTAGGAATTAGTATCATAATCTATTTTGAAATGACCGGTTACGAAACCAACAAAAAGAAACAAAACGATCCATTTATAATTAAACAGGTTTTACCTTGATTCTATCAAGCATTGTTGGATTTGATAGAAATTTTCCACCGGTTCCTTGACATCACAAATATATTACAAACTAATTTTTATTAAAATTTTGGAGAAAATATTTTGTAATACAAACCGATCATCCCTTTTATCTTAATTGGGTGAATCATGCTTAAACGAGCCTGCAAAAAAGATGTTCTTTATGTGAGGTGTCCACATCAAAATGTGTAAAAGGCAAACCACCTGCAAAAAGATAGTATTCAATTTCCAACATAAAGAATTACCTATAGGAATTGAATATCATAGATCAATAGTTCAATACTATTGGGCTAGTTAGATGAATCGATAATAATAATTGTTTTTTATACCATCCATTTTAGTTCAAAGTTGATTCAAATTCCAATATGGTGCACCACCTGCATCACAAAAGAATAACACATAATGTTATAGTCACTAAATATTTATATAATTATGTTTCTTTATATTATAAATATTTATATAATTCTATTTTCTGATGTATTATACATAGTTGTTATTAGTAAATTAATGTAAAACAAATGTATTCTACCCTGACTTGAAATATATACAAAGTATAACATATTCCTAGAGATATAACATGCTAATTTAGAACTAAACTCTAGGAAAATCTGTATCAAGTTCGAAGCAAAACTAAGTTAATGATAATTTGATATCTTAGCGAAAAAATCAACCTCTCCTAACAGTCGGTGGAATACTATTATTATATTTTAACATTTTAATAAAAATAAAGTGCAATTAGAACACTAAAAAGAGCATTTAGAAGTTACTAATCATAAATAAAACACAAACCAATATCCAGAAAATAAAATAACTAAGCCACATAAGTCAGTGGATCAGATAAAAAAATAGATGATTTTGAAACCAAATCATGTTGGTAATTGATCTTTATGCAACATAACAACAAACAACTATGAAAATAGAGGATACAATTGAAAAGGATCAAAAACTGAATACATACTTTCCCTTTCCAATCTCAATGTAATCTGGTTAATTGATTCAGTTTGAGCAGATCCTTGTTTATCAAAATAAGCCTTCATCTGCCTATACATTAAATGGTTTGTTAAGAACCAGATCAGAGTGGAAACAACATATGATTATGGTAAGAAATTAAGAACCAATATCAAAAGACATAAAGATGATTTATATGATAGCCTTTATATGGTAGAAGAAACCAACAGAAGCAATTACCCAAACATATAGAGATAGTTAAGTAAAAAAAACAACAAAGGTGAGAAGAAAACATTAGCTCTGGTTAAGGATTTGCAATATGTAAAAGATCTAAATCCCTAATATTAACCTGAAAATTATTGATATCAAACACCATGTTGGAGATTATTCATTATGTTTCACCTAGGGACACTGTAAAAAGAAAAATTCAACATCTACATTGTTAGTTGCCGGTACTTTGCGAGAATCCACAATACGTGGTTGCAAAGATGAAATCTGAACCCTCAACTGCTTAGAATCACCACCTGCGCCTCCAAAGTCATCCGAGATCATAAAAGCAAAGAAAATAAAGAGTTTTCACAAATAATCTCATTGGACTCATCGGAGTTACAATAAAAATAAGATAAAAATGATTTCATCACCATTCTCATCGTTCTAATCGCATGTTGCTGCAGATCTGAGCCATCGAAAACCATCGATGCGTAGTCTTGTCCGGTGGCATTGTCAGGGTGCGGCTGTGCAAGCCGGATTCTCGACGAAAGTGATTGCCCGAGAGGGCTCATCCTTCTATGCTTCTCTCTGCTCTCTCTCTCTATGTATTTTGATTTCAAGAGTTTTTTTTCTATTTAGCATCGAATATTATGCTAGGGTTTTTGTTGAGAGTGTAGAAGCTTTTGTTTTACCTTAAGGTTGTACATTATGCTTCAAGAGTTGTACATCTCTTAATTTTAAGAGTTTTGGGTGAAATGACTATATTACCCTTCCTATATGCATATTAATATAGTATAGATAAACGCCACATGATTAACGCTTATGGAAAATAACATTAGGGTGAGGTTATTCTACAAAGTGTATTTTTTCTACAAAGTGTATTTTTTTACAAAGTGTGAGAAAACACAATAAGGATAAAAAGTCACAAAAAAATTATATCTCACAATCTAAATCGAATTTCAAAAAAGTACTTTAGAGTCTCTGTTACTCTCATCTTCCTCTTTTTAAAAAAATTAAAAAAAAATTCATCGTGTCTTTAATGAGAAAATGACATAATAATGTCTTTTGTGTCTTTCATAAATGAAATAATAAAAAAACATTAATTTTTTTATTTTTTGTTTTTTTTTCTTAATAAGGATGGCTTGGGAAACAAAAACTTAGAATTATTTTTTAAAATTCAATTTAGATTGTGAGATGTAATTTTTTATGACTTTTTTGACTAACTGTCTTATTACACTTTGTAATAAAAATAAATTTTATATTTAAACCTCTCTCATAACATTATAAATATTCTTAACATGGGACTGCGTGATTATTGTAGGAATCAACTATTGTGGTCATGCACCATGGATGTGCCCCCACGTCACAGGATATTTGAAAGACAAAAATCATTTTTTATTCTTTATAAACAGATATTAAAAAATTAAATATTTTGTCGTTTGTATTTACATTTTATTCTATTTATATAAACACCGGCTCTTGTCGGGGGTTGTGCATACAGTATAATATATTTAACTACTTAATTTTCATGATTGTATAGTAGTTGCTATTCTAATTAATATATAACGAGTAAAGTTATTTGGGCGTTGCGACTGTTGTATAATTAAAACTCGTATACTACGGTTTGACGGTATGATTAGAAAAACATATGAAGTTTTGGTTATGCAAATTGAAACGTAGATAGAAAATGCAATTATGTCCTGCATTTTACGGTACAAAAACTTTAAAAATGCAATGTAATGGAAAAATAAAAAAAAATCAAAAGGAAAGAGAAAAAAAGAATAAAAAAGAAAGAGGAACCTCCGCGTTGTCGGTCAACTCAAAACCAATTACAAGCGAATCCGGTAGGTGCACATCCTGAATTTAATTAAATGAATAAGTATAGGTTATTATTGATTAGACTTGTTTTCAAACAAAATTTAAATTGAAATAAAGATAAACCCTTTTATACTGTCCAATCAAAATGTATTATGTTAAAGCCAACTCGGATGTACACCGGCACATCGTACATAAAAATAAGAATGAAACAAATAAGTTTTTTTAGAGTTAACGAACTAAAATCTAAAAGTTTAAAGTAACATTAAAATTGTTAGAAAGTGAAGATGATGGAAATTGAGGTTACAAAGTTTTATATATGATTAATTAATAAATCCAGATATGTGAGTATCTTACAAACAAAATTGTCTATTAAATATTCTTCATAATTGCATTTTTCGAATCGAGAACAAATCTTAACTAAAACATTCAAGATTTTCTTTTAACATAAAACAACATCAGAAACATGCACATATACATATACTATATTATAATACATTAAATATCCTATCAAAATCTTTAAATATAAAATCTTCTAAAACGAAAATGTATAAAAAGGATTAAAATGTTAACATGTCATTTTAATCAAAATTAGATTGGGTCAAAATTGGTAATGTGCCCCTTCTCAAATTTCATCATTTTTTAACTTTTACATACGATATTATTTTTTAAAAATAATTACACCATAAAAACTAAAAATTTTTAATATTTAAAATACATATAGTGTTGATATAAAAACAAAGTTTTTTTTAACTCATAATGTAATTTCGTTAGATCATTCTGCAATCTTTTGAATTGATGAGAATTACACAATTATCTGATAAGGTATGTACAATGAACTTGAAACATATAAAAAGTTTACATTTCTTATTATTATATTATACGAAAATTATCATTTTAAAAAACACAATGATAACACAATAGTCAACATTAGACACAATGGCTAACACAATGATCAACACTAGACTCGATGATTAACAATATACACAATGAGTTGCTTGACAAGAATTAAACAAGGACATGATCAAGATATAATGAACTGAAAAACGTAACAAAATTACAATTTTAGCATCACATTATTTGAAAATCATCATTTTAAAAACATAATGTATAACATAATAGTCAATATTAGACATAATGTGTACTAGACTCGTAATTAGAATAGACACAATGATCAGCTTGATAAGGATTACCCAATTACTTGATTAGGATTATAAATTTAATTGAAAAATGTTAAAAACATTACATATTCAGCATTGTGTTATTTGAAAATCACCATTTTAAAAAACACAATGATTAACATTATTCATAGGGGTTATACAATGGCTAGCACTGGACTCGATTATTAACAATAGACACAATGAGTTGCTTGATAAGGATTACACAATGACCTAATCAAAATTACATAATAAACTAAAAAAACATAAAAAATTACATTTTCAGCATTATGTTATTTGAAAATCATTATTTTAAAAAACACAAAGGTATACTTAAAGTTAACCCCAACTCTTTGAGTATGCTTATAATTGGAAGGAAACTATATGAAATAACAAATGTTGCTAACAAACCAAAGTAGGGAAATAAAATTATGCAATATCTTGTGAAATAAAAGTGTGTGACTAACAAATTAAAGTAGGAAATGATAGCATTATAACAACCTAAATTCCCATATTGTAGAACCAAGTATATACCTGTCTACACTGATTTTATAATTTTATTCACACAAAATAAGATTAATCAACTCATCAAGGAGAAAGAGAAAGGAAGAAACAAAAGGAAAGTTAGAGATATATGAACCATAAAAAGTAAAAATTGAGCATAATGAAACTCGCTTCCTTACCAATGGCTGTCATCCTAGACTTCCATTCACTTGATGCTTTATCTTCCAAAAATAATGAGTTCAAGTGGGTGACCGTCTTTAAACATGTACGATCTCCTAGTTCCAAACCCATTTAAATAAAAGCATCCCTACCTTGGTCCTTTTAAAAACTAACTCAATTGTCTAAGGTTAAAAAGGTGTGTTGAAACAAATATGGTTTTGAGTTGAGAAACGAGTCATTTTATGATTTGAGATGGTATTGTTCAGGGTCACGTTTTTCAGAACATGGGATTGAGGTTGATCATGCTAAAATCAATGTAATCTTAACTTTACCTCTTCCCACAAATATTAAAGACATAAGGTGATTATCTAATAGACGATTCATTAAAAGTTTTGATATATTCAGGTCCTGGTTTTTCTTACTTAGTGAACTATTTGATTGTAGGTATACTCTCGAAACATTGGTGAATATAAAGAAGCAATACTTCCTAGCTCAGGAAAAAAAATATTTGGGATGACCTAGATATTTTTAAAAGTTAGAGATGATAAGATAATCTAGAGATGTGTATCAAAGGAGGAAGTTCAAGAAGTATTACCATTGACTTGTGCCTCTGTATTTCTAGGGCACTTTAGTGGCCAAAAGAAACGACATTGGATTCTATCATGTGTTTTATTTTGGTCTACTACTTTTAAAGATACTTCTCTTTATGGAAAGTAATTCTTGACAAGCTAATAATTTTGTTTAATTTCAAAATGCAATGATATGCCCAAGAAACCAATCACTGTGGTTGATATTATGTGTGAAGGATTGATTCATGGGATTACTCTTAAGTGGATTATATTTTAAATGGATTGAAGCCATTGCCACTAAAACCAACTTTGTGCGAACCTTATTTTCTCAAAAATTTGTGTCCCTCATTTTAAGTACTTTAATTTTAGGAGTTGTTTAAACGTAGTTGATTAAACGTATGATGTGAATCGTCACATAGCAACATGATACCACCCACAAATCATAGTTGAAGTCTCCAATAAACAAATGAATGAGATTTTGGAACAAATGTTGAGGCCCAAGCTTTAGGATTGGTCCTTATGGTTAAATGATGCGTCAAGTGCTTATTGAATTATATTCAAATCTTCTATTGCTACTACACCTTACTGCTTACTTTATGAAAAAGGTTGTCATTTCCCAATCGAGTTAGAAGACCAAGCCATGCGGATAGTGAAAGTTGTTGACATGGATTATGAAAGCAAAGGTAAAGAGAGGAAGTTTCAACAATACGAATTGGAAGAACTAATTAAAGAACGAGGCGTTGATTTTTCATCAACTCATAATGATACGCTAAACGTGGTGCATGATGTGAACTCAATGAAGAAATCATTTGAAGTAGACTAAAAGGTGTGGCTCTATAATTTCAAATTCAAGGTACACTCAGGTTAGTTAAAGAGCAAATAGATATGTTCACTCATAGTCACAAGATTTAGGCAATTTGGTGACATTTAGATTAAAAAACCAAACGATCAAAATAACATGTGGTGAATGGTCACAAGCTTAAGCTTTATTTGGAGTCAAATGACATCGACATGGTTTAGATGGATGCTGTGAAATTCCTTTTGGATGCAGTGTCATACGAGGCCTGTTAAAAAAGGGTCAGGTAATGTGGATTGAAGATAATAAATTTAGCGCTAACTAGGAGACCATACGAGTTTTCATTTGTTTCTTTTAGATTTTTATTTTGTTTTTTGTTCCTTTGCTTTTCAATTTCAAGCACCAACACCTAAGTGCAGAAAACAACATGGATATCTAGGTATATTTTAGGTGTAATCGAGGCCAATGCACAAAATAGGGAGTTTGGGCAACTTCAATTTTCCATCACTATGAAGATATTCTATTTAGTTATGTTTTTGTTTATAGTGGGTTTTATATGTATTTATGCTATATATTGAACTATTTAGTTATAAAAAATGAAAATTTTGGTTGAAAATATGCCGGGACATAGATTACGGCCGTCCCATTCCCAAAAGACCTCATCGACAGCTTTACGAACTTACGATGGAGTCTCACCAAAAACAAAGAGACTGCAATCTATAGCCTCCCCACCATAGGCTACAACTTATCAATGTTTTACATGGGTTGGTTTGAAATTTGGCTTAAAAATAATCTACAATTAAAGTTCCACAAATTATTCTAGATTTTAAATCATTTATCAGTTAAATACTGTGAGTTCCTGATATGAACGGGAACGATGAGCTTAGATCTTAGGAATCATATTGATAATAACAAAACTTGATGATTCGATGCTAAAACAATAATAATGATGAACATAAAAAGTGTTTAATGATTGATGTTTATTGATTTGATGATAAAATCATCATCCATGAAGAATGATGATATGATGTTATTAGTGATGGAACTAATTCCCACACTTGGTGGAGAACTATTCACCCTTTACAATGATGATATATAATAATATTTATACTAATCTAGCATTTATAATAATTACAAAATAAACCCTAGACTAATATTTTTGTTGTATTTGTTCTTCAAGACTTCAACTTCAATAATATTAAAAATCTTCAATTTCTTCAAAGGTAAAATACCTAACAATACTCCCCCTAAATTGTAGATTTCCGATGTGAAATGAAGCTTGATCTTGTTTTTGTTGAATAGTTGTTCCAAGCCAAGAATTTTATTGTTGATGCGGAAGCGAGATCTTCAAAACTTTAGAACAACCAATTTTTGTTTTTGTTTTGTTGTTATAGCTTGCTTTCATAGCTTTAAGCTAAAACCCGAGTCCACCGTTTCTTTTTGATGTTCGGGGCCCAAATAAATAAAAACGAGTCAAACTTTTCTTTTTGATGTTGGCAGCCCACACAATCATAAACCAATTTTGTTTTTGCTAATTGCAAGTCCAATCTTAAATACCTGAGCCCAAGTCCAATTATTTTTGTTTAATGATGAAGCCCAAGTAACAGACCCAATTGTGTTAATAAGCTCATATTCCATGAACTCATTCGCAGCCCTAATTTGCAAACACTAATTCGGCCGAGAAAGGCTACTTACGGCAACCCTTTGAATTCGCAAAGGCTACCTACGGCAACCCCTTCCAATTCGATCGCAAGCTACCTATTCGGCAGCCTTTTCCATTTGATACCTACGACAGCTCTCAAACTTCGATTTCTTGCATGATCCGCATCGGATCTTGTATATTGTTGAATTGTTGATGAAATTCCCTTTGTAGTATAATGTTGATGAATCCAAATCATTGGATTTATCATGAAGAACACATTAACTTTTTCTCCAAGTTTTCTTCAGATCTTCAACAATTTTAGCAATCTACCCATGAAATCTCATTAAAATAAATATGAATCCATCAACTCCAACTCTGATACCAATTGTGAGTTCCCGATATGAACGGGAACGATGAGCTTGAATCTTAGGAATCATATTAATAATAACAAAGCTTGATGATTCAATGCTAATACAATAATAATGATGAACACAAAAAGTGTTTAATGATTGATGTTTATTGATTTGATGATGAAATCATCATCCATGAAGAATGATGATATGATGTTATTGGTGATGGAACTAATTCCCACACTTGGTGGAGAATTATTCATCCTTTACAATGATGATATATGTTAATATTTATATTAATCTAGCATTTATAATAATTACAAAATAAACCCTAGACTAATATTTTTGTTGTTTTTGTTCTTCAAGACTTCAACTTCAATAATATTGAAAATCTTCAATTTCTTCAAAGGTAAAATACCCAACAAATACCAACACTTTTTACTAATTCCTTCCAAACTCTACATCTTTTTCTTCTAACCCCTCAAGAATGTTAATTTTCCCCTCTTCATATATTTTTCAATTCTCAACCAAAATTAACAAACCTTTATTTGCATTTTGTGTAGTTTATCGAGAGTTACAAAACCCACAAAGTAGTTTTTGAATTTGTCAGTTGTTCGTGAGATTTTGGTGGCTAACAGTTGCGAAAGTTCTCGGGGGTGTTTTCAAGGGTCAGGTTCAAGTTCACATCTTTTCATCATTAAAAATATTATGAGAGTAGATATGTTTCTTTCCATATTTTGTTCAATTTTTTAAGGTGTTAACAACCGTTTTATGAATTCGATTTCCTGGTGCCTCTATTGTAGCATGATAATAGTACTAGTTATGCTATTTGGTTATTTTTACGAATAATTGCTATGAATTCCTTGAAGGTGAATGTTGTGAACAAAACCGAGTTAACACAGAAGCTAGTCAATTCATAAGATATTTCTTGTTAAATCATACACTGTAAGGCTTAAGATATTTAATGAACCTAAGATATTTAATGAGACAGTTTTATCATCAAATATTCAACGAATGACATGTTTTGAGTACAAAACCTAAATAAAGGGGATAGACTTGTAACACCCAAAAATTTAAAAAAGAGAAAAAGCGGCCAAATACTATTTAAAGTAGTATTTGAATACTAAAGGAAGTGCACGGGGGTCCATGCAAATAAAGCCCCAATAAGTCACTATATAAAGGACCTTGACAGCCCTATGCAAGCCTTCTACGAAGAAACGAGCTGCTAGAGAGAGAAAGCTTGCGTTTTAGAGAGAGTGTGAAAGAACTCAAGCAAGGTATCCACTTTCACGTATATAATGATAGATCTAAGATAGATCTATGTTATTTGAGTGTTTTAACACCATTTTAATAGATAAAGTTGATACATTTACATGTGCATATTTATGCTTTCTACTAATTTTAGGGTTGATATGCATGCTCAACTATGTTTTACGTATAGATCTAATGCAGTCCACCTGTTGGTAGAGAGAAAGAGAGAAAAAAAAGAGAGAAGGAAAAGAAGAGGAAGATACTTTGTGCATCATTTAACCAGAAAAAAATGTAATATATATGAAAAAAATGTAATGAACTACCATGTAAGAAAACATATTTCAGTGGTCAAACCATAAAGCCCACAATATATACTATTCCATTTGTGAAACTTTCAAATTATATATAATAGTTATTTAGTGAAATCCAATGGCAAAAGACAATTATTAAGAGTGTTTATGACAACATCTTCCTTTAACAATTAATTTTTAAGCATGTTTCTAATCATTTAGTATACAAATGAATGTGAGTTTTAAGTCTCAAACTGAAGTGAAGATGAAGAATATCCAAGTGTGTCATTAAAGAATTAATTGTCATGTGGTAATACAATCAAAAATATTGATGGTCACGAATAAGAGTTTACTCATGGACATAACTCTTAGGCATAGGGAGTCATCCTGTTTTCTTTATTTTTTTATGGGTGGCACATCTATATCACGCCAGATTTTTTATTTTCTCTAGTTTTCCATCGTTTTTTTCTCTTTTACATGGAGTCGTCCTAATTTCCCTCAGTTTCTTTGACTGAGAAAAGAATAGAAAGTGGACGGTGATGTCTAGGGTTTTTTCCCCAGGTTGGGTGTTTAATGTGTCACCGGGTCAAGGGATGGTGTTCCTACACGAGACTAGAAATTTCTCGGGCTCTGCGGATTGCCACGCCATATGACCTTATATGATATTTTAATTTAAACTCGTCACACCATTAAATGGATAATTTAGTTCAACGAATCCATGATGTACTAATAAAGAAAACGTTTTGATTTAGATTTGTTTTTAAAATAGCTTTACATCCAAACTAATATCATTCGGAACACAAACAAAATTTCATGTCGTTATGCGTTCTTAAACCATCCACTTATTCAATATATGTTAAACGAGCAAACATGATTTTATTTGGTTCAGTAATTCGTTTAGTTTACTATAAAACCCAAAACTATTACAAACATAGGAAAACTATATGAATAAAAGGTTAGAGCGCACTAACAATATTATATAAAACCAAAAGATCGCGATTATTTAAAGGCAATAACATTTTATTTATTTATTTTGAAAGTATAATTAACTTTAATTAAATCCTTCTTGCTTGACCACCTTGAAGATCGTGTCAACTTAAATGTTTAATTATATTCTTCTATATAAAAAACCCAAGGCCATGAATAGTTTCTTATGGGGTTTTAAACATTGGCCATGTATCTTTTGTAAATGTTCATGTTTGGTCCCTATTTGCATGTGCCTAAAGCACTTTGTTGGCTTCCGGCTTTTTACTTTCTTCCTATCCATCCTTTTTTAGAGAGAGAAAGGCGGTTTGTGGTCTTGGCCCCGTGGTTGTCGCCGCTTGTCGCCGCTACTTCCGCTTCACCATTCGCGGTGCCAGTCGTTGTGGTGTGGAACGCTTAGTCGTCGTTTATCGTTGTTTCAAAGGTTATTTGTGGCGATGGCGGTGTGAGCATCATCATGGTGGCGGTGCCGGTAACATTATTTGGCTTATATCATTGCAATAGTTGTGGTGCCTATAGCCGCCTTGCCTCCTGTTCTGGTTGAGGTCGGGCTGGTGATTGGTTCCTAACTATCCTGGGCTCCATCAGCGGGGGAACGATGGCAGCGTTACCTCTTGATTCTAGCGAAGCTATTCGGGTATGCATGTTTAATTAGCTCGGTGATGATGTGCGAAAGCTCATCTGAGAGTTGGGGTTTCACTTAACCCTGATAATGTGTTGCATCTATGGGTTTTTCATGATTACTTGTTGTTTCTCTGCTGCTTGGGGTTTGGTTTTGGGTATTTCTAATCTAAACCCTCAATCTTGGTGTTTCAATTTGGTTGCATACTATTATTAAACGGTGATGATGGGCAAGGCGACCTTGAGCCCTAATATTTTATTTTGGTCTGTGACGGTGGTGCATGTTTCGGTGCTCATAAGTCGATGATGATGACGACCCGTCATCTGAGACCCATGTCTATGTGTTAGTTTTCATTGATTGTTTGAGGTCATTAGGGTCTTACATTAATTTGTTTTTGGTTAATTGATGATGGTGGCTATGGTACATCGATGATTGTTTCCCTGAGACGTCACTGAATCGGTTATGATTGCGGGACCCATTAGTTGTAAGCATTGCTATGATGACTGTGACAAAGATGGTTGCTTGGCGTGACATAATCAGTGAGGACATGTATGGTGTTCTGCGTTTGCGACCTGTTTTGCAGCCATGATAACCCAATACCCAGATCTGAGCCAAATTGTTCTTCTTTTTTAAATAATATAGTTTGTCTTTTGGTTGCTTTGTTAACATAGACATTAATTAATGTGTTACTGCCAAACTTGTGACTTTTTAAAACTAATCATTTTATATGAAATTAATTTGGTTTGTTTGGTTTATGTGTTTTGAGGTAAATTATATTGGTTTAACCGTCATACACCTTTGGTTAAATTTGTATTTTAAAACAAATAGCAGCTCCATAAAAAAAGGTTGTGATGGTAAGAACGTGATGATCAGACAATATGCGTTTATCTAAGCCTCGGTTTAACCGATCTGTTATGCGCACAACGTGCGCATAGGGAAAGAACACTAGTTAAATTAACTTCGAGAAAATCGTCATGCAAACGACAACGAATTTGCTTTACTTGTAACTAACAATTCATAATTTAAACTTGATTTTGATTTTTTTCTTCTAACCAGTATTTAGCCTCCCGTGTATGTCGCGGGAGGAGAAGGGCACGAAACCATATCAATTAGCACCAAGTACGCACCAACTTTAGCGACCAGCAACACAAAAAAAACCTCATATAAGAATACAAAAAATAAATAAAGCCGATCTTGGACGAAACGTAGCACTAAGGACACACCGCCGTTATGCGAAACGTAATACTTATAAAACCACAAATAAGTCAATTAAAAAGCATAAGAATGTTGAACCACGTACACACGCTGCGACATTTATACTCGCAAAATGTAGACCAAAGTTAAAAGTAAATAGAAAATGTTTGGGTAAATTGTAAAATATGTAAAAGTATCAATTTACAATGTAATAAATAGTATAAGTTATTATCGGCTAATAAAAATTAAAACAACTGGGATTGTTGTTGGTAATAAAATAAAATCTAAGATTATTATCATCCAAATCAATAGTGTAAGTTATTATCGGACAATTAATAATAGTAATGATTATTAAAATCCAATTTGTAAAAAAATAAGATAAAAGGTGCGTACCACCCTTAAAATATGTTGTACAACTCATAATGCATACGAAAGTTAGTAATTAGTATAATATAATATAACACAACATGGCATGTCATGGCATGGCATGGCATGGCATGGTGTGACACCTCACCCGTGACCCGGGCGGGCGTCTACAATTGATACAACTTACAGCGGAAGCTAAAAAATGTTTTATTACAAACTATAATATCATCAACTTGTTACACTACTATTTTATAACAGTATTTAAAAACAACTAAAACAAAAACTTCTTGGTGTTCTAGATTCTTTAGTTTTGAGCACCTTTTAGGCATTTCCTTAAAGGTTACCTGTGATACATAAACTCAAAAAGACATCAGCTAATGCTGGTGAGCTCATGCTATACAGTTTATAAAATTAACTTTGACATGCATACAATATGGGTTATGATATTTG
>BJCO01820008.1:0-20146 GCA_018326465.1 Flaveria floridana | reverse complement strand
TGATTAATGATAAAAAATAAAATGGTAATACTTGAAGTATTGAATCAAAATGGAGGATTAATCATTAATGATGATTTTTGAATGAGATCTGGATATTTAATAGGACAAATGAACATGTGGGGAAGGGTTCAAAGCCAAACGTAATAGTGACCCATCTTGACCCGTTGAGGGTATTTAGCACCACCCATCTTAACCCATTTCTTTTCTCCTAAGCTTTTATAATTACCCACCCTAACCCCCTTAAAAATAATAACTAGCCCATCTTAACCCATACCTTTATTATTAAAGCCCAAATCAACCCAATTGAAAGCAAACGGGTTAGCATTGCCATGTCTAGTTTCCAGCATATGTTTAGCACAGATATAAGGGAACTAGAGGAAAGGTTAGGGAATAAAAGTTAGAAGAAATAGTGGTGAGTCATGACTAAAACTTTTTGAAATGAAAAGTTCGTGAAAAGTTTAAGATTGAGAATTAATTTCACTTCTAAAGTAATGAAAAAAAGCATCATATATGTTAACACTATTTAAATAACCTCATCTAAAATACATAGAGAAATGTTTGAGCTGTGTTTGCATTAACCTGTTTAAAAACATGTCTTATTACTTTTTTCTAAACCTACAAAAACATACATTCTCTACTCTATAAGTAATTTTTTTAAGTCATCATACATACAACGTGTAAAATTAAACAAACAACTTCTAATTAAGAAGTACACTTTATCACGAGATGTCGCTTAAGGACCAAAACCTACTTATTACTGCTTTGCATTTTAGTTCTTGCTATACAAATGACTAAAATGTCAAAAGATCAAATTTTAGAGGGGTCATTGTAATGGAAGAAATATCTAGGGACGTAAATTGTTATTTTCGTCCTCAAGTTTTGATAAGTCTTGTCATTTTCATCCAAAACTTTTTTTCCCTTCTCGCTCCTTGACGTTTTAAAAAGCTCACAATTACCATCCAATCTTGTTAGTTAAGTTAATTTGGGTGTTAAATAGATGGTAATTATGTCTTTTTATAATATCCATGTTAAATACATTTTACATCCATTCACCTCACCGCTTCACACTCCCATCGATTATGATCTCTCCAGCAACCACCGTCGACTTCTCTTCGGCGACCATTCCCAATCAACGCTAATCAACAATCGAAGTAAGCAAATTAACAACCTTCAACTCGATCAAAGAGGACTACCACCAAAAACCTAAGACCGACAATCGGTCGATTGTGGAGTTATGAAATCAACAAGGGGATATCAGATGAACTTAACTATCATTTAGGTGGGGGTGGTGGAGTTAAGATAGGATACGTTATGAATTATAAATACATTTATGGGTCAAAAAGTTGGTGTGTTGGGTGATTCGCAATTGAAGAAGTTACAACATATTCTTGGTTGTTTTGTTACTCCCTTTTTAAAATCGCAATTCATTTACCTTATCTTTTTCAAGGATCGGGAGTGGTTGACGGAGAGAAGTTGACAATAATCGTTAGAAAGAACATGATCAACGAGAGTGTGAAGCGATGAGGTGAACAAATGTTTATATCTTTTTTATTACTTTGTCACAATATTAAAGTTAATTAACATGAATATTACAAAAAGACATAATAACCCCTATATTTAACAGCCAAATTAACTTGATTAATAAAATTAGATGATAATGGCAAGTTTTGAAAAAGTCAAGGGGCCAAAAGGGAAACAATTTTGTTTTAATGGAAATGACAAAACACATAAAGAATAACAATTTACTCATTCTAGGGTGACTTTGATAGTTATAGTGGAGGGACCCGTGAGGAAAATTGTAATAATCTTTAACCGTATATATGTTGCTACTCCAAGGTAGGGTTTCCCGAGAGAACTGAGCTGATTCTTGCTTCTACCGCCGCAGAACCCTAACCATGGCTGTAGGGTACTTTCAGTCTCCATCCTTTTATGTATGTATTATACTTATTATGCAGACGAATCATTATTCACTAAGTAGAAGTTTGTTTGATCAATTTGCAGGAAGAACAAGCGGATTTCCAAGGGGAAGAAGGGTGGAAAGAAGAAAGCGTGAGTTTATTTCGTTGTTTTTGATTCTCTTTGGAAGCAGTTCGATTTTATTTCTTAACAAATTCTACATCTGAAACAGAGCTGATCCCTTCTCAAAGAAGGATTGGTATGATATCAAAGCCCCGTCTCTATTCAACACCAGGAACGTTGGCAAAACACTTGTCACCCGTACACAGGGTACAAAGGTAAATCATCGTCATTTCCTTTTCATTAAGATTTAATTTTTTAGTTATTGTTTGTTGCATGCTCGTTTGAATTGTCGATCAATGAGTTTCATTTGTTTGAATATATAAGGTTGATTATATTGATTCGAGATAGTTTGGCATCAGTTCTTGTCAAGCTTGTTGGTTATTCTAGAAATTCAAAGAAAGACGAAATTGCATTGTCAACTCTCATTTGATTCTTAATTACTTACCTCTAAGCTTAATTACTTGTAGTGTTTGAAGAAAATAAAATCATTACATTGTGATAGCTGACCTATTTGGTTACCATTTTTGTTAGATGGTGTTTGAAGTTTTAGACTAGTCTATTTTTGCTTTTTGAAATTTTGAAAACCTCATTTTTACTGTCAACATGAACTTATTAGTTTTTTTTTTAAATTAAGATCAAGTTGATAAGCTTATAAGCTGTTAATAATAAGCTAACTAATTTTTCGAAGGCTAAGCTCAATTTGTGGAAAAAAAGTTGTCTACTTCAATTTAGTTTTAGCAGATTCCTAGTTATGAAGTTGATATATATAGTATTGCAAGGCACCCTGATAAACTTTAATATGTGTTTTAAACATATTTCTGGTGTTTGGATATATGTATATATATATATATCTTTATAATATGTGTTTTAAACATATTTCTGGTGTTTGGATATATGTATATATATATATATATATATCTTTATACTCTTTGTAAAGAGGTTTTATTTTTTAAGCATCTGCTCAAAATCTATATTTGTAACGCCAGTTTGCTTTCTTTTAAAGAGTTAAAGGGATTGGGTCTGTTTGAGTTTGCAAATTTAGACATGTTTTGCTATTTGATATTGATCCTGGAGATGTTTCTATTTCATGCTGCTTTTGGTTGTGGAGGCTTTTCTTACTTTTTTTAAAATTTTAAGTTTTCATTAGATTTTCCCTATTTGGGTTGGGACTAAAGTTTGTTGAAAGTTTCCAGATTGCATCTGAAGGTCTGAAACATCGTGTATTCGAGATTTCATTGGCTGACCTCCAAAATGATGAAGATCATGCTTACAGAAAGATTCGATTGAGGGCTGAGGATGTTCAAGGGAAAAATGTTTTGACCAACTTCTGGGTATACTACTTGTTATATTTATTTTTACTTTTTTTTAATGATTTGTGATTAACTATGTTTATGTGATTTTAACTTTTTCAGGGGATGGACTTCACTACAGACAAGTTGAGGTCCCTTGTTAAGAAATGGCAGTCTTTGATTGAGGCACATGTTGATGTGAAAACCACTGACAACTACACCTTAAGGATGTTCTGCATTGGTTTCACTAAGAAGCGTGCCAATCAGGTCAAGAGAACATGCTATGCACAATCAAGCCAGATCCGCCAGGTACTCTATTTTGAAATTCAGAGCAATGGTTGGTTTCATATTATTTTTTATAGAAGGTTTTGACATAAATCTATAGCGAAGATGTAAAATTTTAACTGGAAGTGTTTTTAGATTCGTAGGAAGATGAGGGAGATAATGGTAGCGCAGGCACAGTCTTGTGATCTCAAGGAGCTGGTTCAGAAGTTTATTCCTGAATCTATTGGAAGAGAGATTGAGAAGGCAACATCCAGCATTTACCCTCTGCAGAATGTCTTCATTCGCAAGGTTAAAATCTTGAAGTCACCAAAGTTTGACATTGGCAAACTGATGGAGGTGAGTCTTGTCTAAATATATTATTAGGTTTTTATTCAATTTTTTTATATTTATGTTTTTCATTATTTCGCAATCGCTTTTCATTTATTTGTTTAATTGGTTACGCAGCTGAAAAAGGTCTGTTAGTTGGGGGTCTTACTATTGTTATTTGCAGTAAAAGAAATTATTATAGGGACATTATGTTGTGAACTTTACTAGAATTAAAAAAAGTATTATATATAGGTCTTACCACCAACAGAAGTTATGCAAAGAACTACTCGTGTGTTTCACTAAATGTTTATGAGTTCTTGTAGGGAACATAAATAATGATAGACCAACAATTTAATGACGGTCTAAATAATTATTTGGGTGATATATTTAAGAGTGGATTTTGGTGTGAATATATGATAGGTGCATGGTGATTATTCGGAAGATGTGGGTGTTAAAGTGGAACAACCTGCAGATGAGCCGATTCCTGAAGCAACTGAAGTAATTGGAGCTTAAAAGATGAGTTTTAAACTCGGTTTTTTATACTTATTTTCTGTTTAGTCAAGTTTGTATTTTGGAGATGAATGGTGAGTTGGATTTGTAGTTTTGATGGTTTTCTACAATCTGAAAGTTGTTCATTCATTTCATTATCTGAAGCAATTCAAGTTTTCTTTTAATAGAAAAGGTATGAAATCAAATAATGAAGATAATATTGAAGTTTACTTTTTATAAAAATCAATGTTGCTTTAGGTTACTATTGTATCCAACCAAGTTACCAGGCATATATGATATATGTTGGATGTGTAATACACCTAATTTTTATCTGGGTTCTTAGGGGATGTGGTCATGATGTATGTTGGAAGTATAATACACCGTTGGTGTATCATACTTGGGGATGTGGTGGGACTACGTTTGACTAATATCATTCATAATAACAAAAGACATGGTAGATGTCATTTACTTGACTGACTAATATCATTCATAATAACAAAAAGGACGTGGGAGTAGTTCGAAGTCATTGTTTCTTCACCTTTTGTTTCAACAGGAGGTTCATTTGGGCAGTCTAAAGTATCTAGTGTTAGATGCGGTTAAATTTTGTTTTCAAAGTTTTAATGTTATGTTAATACCTTGGGGTTTTGCTGACGGTGTCGTCTGGATTGCTGTCGATGGTCCGGAGATGCATGATGGGTGGAGTTAGGTGTGGTGAATGTCACTGCTCGTGTAAATGTCGTCAATATGGGGAAAGAGTTAATACACATGTGACACATTACGCTAAATAAATTTAAATTTACGAATGTGCTTCAAGAAGTCTGTGATGAAGACATGAGAAGAGGGTACCACTTTGGTAAACTTGACTTGTACACTTTATGCATGACTTATAATTCCAAGCTTTGTCATAACCACCTTTTATAATCCGTGCTAAGCATATGAAGAAATAGTTGCTCCCAACGTTCGTATATATTAACTTGTGGTTATGAGTTATACAAAGTTGAGTAAGATGCAATAGTTTCTTCTTCTTTTTTTATTTTTTTATTTATTTTTTATTTTTTTTTATTATTTTTTTCGCACTTTGGTTATTGTATTCCTTTCAGAAAGTCGTCTTAACATAGTTGATGGTGATATGACACTCGATTCAGCAAGCAGATTTTGTCTTGGTGATGATGACAGACTTGTTGGTATATGCTTTAATTTGATAAATATGGAATAACTAATTGCATCTGATGAAATTAATAATCGTAAAGTGTTACACGAGTATACCTAATGTTTCAGTTGATTTAAAGATAGAAAGCTCATTAACTCATAGGTTCATGTTTGTTGTACATTGCTAATTATATTATAATAACTATTTTTAAATACGTTCAAGTTATAAACACAAACATGTCAGTAGCTTGTTTTCATCTACAATATGCATCTCTAGCATGGAGTATGGCGTGAAGGCAAAGAAAAACCTCAAATTGTATCTTTTTCTATGGAACAACTGGTTTGATCTCCCAAACAATATGGACACATTACGGTCGACAATCCTAGGTGATGTTCTTGCTTCTGTGCAAACATAATGTAACTTCTGATGCAATAACAACTATTAATCCTTACCAGGCACTCTACTAGTTTTTGCTTATGTGATAGCCTCGATTGCATGTCCTTAGTGAACGCCATCTAACTATTTGTATTTTGACAATTCATAATAATAAACGGAAGTAATATAGAATGTGATGAAATGGATTAGAATTTGTGTGTATGTCAAGGAATAAAAAACATAGCTCGCGTGGATGCGACATTGCTCATTTTCTGACCACTTTGATTATGAGGCTCTATTGTACATTTCGGTGTTTGAGTTGGAGCAATTGATGTCACGTAACAAGTCTAAATATATAATATTCTTTGTTACATTAGAAAGAGCACCTTCTTGAGGTTCAATATAAACTTTTAAAGCATTTGGTGACTGATCTTGAGAATGCTACATATAACATTAATTTAATAATAAGACTTTATAGATTCTTAAGCATGTATATGCTAGGCTAAAGCGGAATCTTACAACGTTATAAAATGTAGAAAACATTATTACAGACCTTGATCGTGAGATTGCATGCTACCTATAGAGTCTATATTCTATAATAATACTTATGATGTAAAAATGCTCAATAACGCCACAACAATACTAATAAATATTATATTCCCTAATTATATATTTATGAACACCTACAAATTAGGTTTATCTTGGCAATTACTCGCACATTATAGCAAGTTCATGGTATAGCATATATCATACCTACAAGAGAACCAGTGTAAGTTATATGTTTTGAAAGATGTTTAAATACAAAGTTTATTTTTTCTATAAAGCGTGAAAAGACACAATGAGTCAAAAAAATTACAAAAAAATTATATCTCAAAATCTAAATCGATTTTCAAAAAAGTAATTCCGATCTTTTGTTCACCTAACCGTCCCCACTAAGAAAAAAATAAACAAAAAATAAATAAATAATAAAAAAATTAACGATTTTTTATTTTGTCATTTATAAAAAGACATAATGACGTCATTGTGTCATTACGAAAGACACAAGACGTCATTGTGTCATAATAAGACACTAAAAAAATTTATGTTTTTTTTTTAATTTTTTTTTGAAAGAGGACAACGAGAGAAACAGAGACTCCGAAGTACTTTTTTGAAATTCGATTTAGATTGTGAGATGTAATTTTTTTAGCCTCATTGTGTCTTCTCACACTTTGTAGCAAAAATACATATTGTAAAATAACCTCACCCGTATGTTTTACTTCCTCATTTTGTTTTACTACTTTTAGGTGAATGCATGTTTTACTACAAATACTTGAAATCTTGATAGCAAGTTCATGGTATAGCATATTGTTTACTATTTTAAGTATTGGTATCATACCAATACTTGAGGTTAGTTCCCATTCTATATTATATCCCATTGAGAGCATACCAATTATTCATGATTGAACTGTAAGTATTGTGAGTAGTATTACTTTGGGATGAACCCCCTCGTGAAGATGAAACCCCATTGTGATGCATACATACTAACAAAATATGTTCATAAGGGCCAGGGTATGAACATTTGCGATAATAGTATAATACGTAAATAGCTAGGGTACTTGTTGGATGACAATGCGGTTAGCGCAGAGTTGGACGTGCAACTTGGTTATGTATACATGCTATTTTAAGCATGTATTCAAGTAGTTAATAGAAAAAAATATGATAGATCACTCACACTTGGATACGAGCTTGCTAGGAGAAAAACGATCCATGTTAGAAGGCTTGTACTAGACCAGAGACAAGTACACATGCCTAATAGATACTAGGCCTCTACATATATCTTCCTTTAATGATACATATATATAAAAGATGCCTTGGTTAGTAGTGAATTGTACTATTGATCTAGTTAATAAACTAGATACTTTATTCCGTTGTGTAAATATGATATAAGTTGTTACACCATGCCCCCATGTTGGGGTTTGACAGATTAGGCGATTACAATGGAGCTCCAAAGTTAACGGGTAACAGGTTCCATCAAATATGCCTATTAATTGGTTTGGTTATCTAACCAATAACAAAGACGGGGGTGTTTGATTGACTCGAGTGGAAACAATGGTTGACACGGTACGTTAGAGAGTGCTAAAATCCAGCAGGGAATGAGAGTATGACCCACTACAGCGCCAAACTAGTCCTGAATTAACGTTTATCCTCTAATAATAAAGTATAAAGTACACACAAATGAGAAGTGTTATTTAGAAAGTAAGTTGGTAATGCAAGGCATGTGTCTAGTTATAATACCAAAGTAGGGGATAAGGATATGTGTTTACTTTAAGCCAATTGCATGACTCGGCTTCAAAGGATATGTGCATGACTCGGCTTCAAATTAAATGAGAATTGATAACATGTCATAGTTAATTTAAGCCAACTGCATGACTCGGCTTCAAAGGATATATGTTATCTTAATTGAACGCATCTATTCGTCTTCAAGCGTAGACCGTACCCCCAACCCGTTTAGGAGAAAACTCACAACTGGAAAAACCCCTGGTTCAGCCTAGAGTATTTTTGTCCCAAGCGTGACTTGAATCACGACCTCCATTTAAGAAGTCATGGAGCTGCAACTAGGCCAGAAGACTTTAAGTAGTTATTTGGGATGAATATTAGTTGCACGGTTTTGAGTAGTTAACAAATGCTTGTATGTTGAAATAAGTCGTGCTTATTACTTGTTTGCACGTGTGTATGTTGACCTGTGAGTTGCCCTTCAAGAAGTTTATTTGGACCTGATCAGTATGTCATGATATACATGTGGCATTCCAAGTAGTAGTAGGGTTCTTTAGTCACCTAGATAAACATGTTAGAGTTAGGAAACTTGTAATCACATGACTAATTTTACACTTGAAATTTTCTTTTAAAATATGTTGTTTAAAAATAATAAACACAAGCCAACTTGTTTAATTGCATAGTCTAGGGAGGTGTGATGCCTTAAGTAACAAAGGAAAGAGTCTCGGGTAACCTTTGGTGCCCTTCCGACTTTGACATTTGGTGAAGCTTGGCATAGGATGCCGAGATGATAATTGAGGAGCTGGCTGTGGAGTTATGGTTTTGGAATGTTTTCTATTTCTTATTGAGTGAGACTTGTTTATGACCCGTCGTGTTACGTTGTAGGAGTAAAACCGTCAAGATTTAACGTCAAAACATTTTAGCTAACTCACACATAGAAGCAGACATTAATAACATACATTATTCTTTAAATAATTTGTAAAGCTAATAACAAAAGACTTCAAATGTATTAGTGTTATTATACTTAATAATATTAACGTTAAATTGAAAATTAATTTAGCTAAAGTTAAGTAACTTTTGAAGTATTAAAAAACAACTTAATTAGTGCACTAAGTGGGGTTACAAGAATTAATTGGGAACGTATAAATGTTAAAAATGCGTATGGAGGAATCGAACACCTGATCTGGTATGTAAAGCCATAGGCGCCCAACCACCATAGCAACTTTACATTTGACCCTTTTGACAATCCTTACAACTTTTGGCTTTCGATTCATCTACAAACTCCTTCAACTTGTTTAATATTTTGTTATCAACTAATTAAGGTGTCAAAACTGGAAATACATAAAAATATGAATGGTTTGGTTCGGTTTCGGTTAATTATTGGTACAAACGAAAACCATAACCAGTTTTTGGTTAGTTCGGTTTGATCAGTTTTCAGTTAATTTTTTTTATTGGTTAACTGTCGGTTTTCGGTTAAAGTTAAATTTTTTTTTCTCGCACATGAGAATTGAGATGTACAGGCCTTTGTACCTTAGCTGTTTCTACACTTTATTTATGCAAGCAAGCTCCTGTCTCCTGGAGAATAAAGATGGCCCTACGTGCATGTTTGGTTGTGCGTTTGAGAAGTCTTTTTTGATTTTTGGAGGGGTAAAAGGACAAAAATACCCCTCCAGAAGTCACTAGAAGTTATAATTTGTAATTTCTGGAGGGGTATTTTTATCTTTTTACCCCTCCAAAAATCAAAAAGGAATTCTGCAAAGCACAACCAAACAGCCCTTAAATCGCAAGTAATATTCGTTGCTTGAACTTATTAACTGCCTAGGAGCCTAAATTGCCCTGAAATTGACACCCACCCACCCCCCACCCGATTGCGGATTGTATGGATTGTTGTGATTATCAACCCAACCCCGATGGCGTTCCAATGGATCTCTTTGTCTCCAAGACCCGCAGAAAGACTCTCAGATTCTCCGATTCTTCTTCCAATCTAGTCTTCTCCCTTCACCGTCTGCCTCGATCTGACTTTCAATCACCTCCCTTTTTCAAGCGTCTGCTTTCTGATTCCTCTGCAAAACCCCTCATCTTCATCTCTCATAATCAGGTACACATATTCTCAATCCCAATATCCCATCATTTCATACGATATACTGAATTGAGATAGCTGATTGCAAAATTGTATGAATTTGACCTTTTGGTTAACCTGCAGAATGCAACTTGGGAGGGTTTTAGGAATGACAGTAGTGATCCGATGTTCAGAGTGGAGAGGACAATCAATACACTTACTAGACTCGAGTTTGAGGTGTTCCTGAAAAATGGGTGGGATTACAAGTGTGATTTTAAGATGAGAGGTTCTCCCTTCTTTAGATCCTGCACCATTTATAAAGGCGACTCCGTAGTAGCACAGGTACATTTTATTTTATACAGTTTGTTAGGTTAACAATTCCACATGCTATTTCATTAGAAGAAATTATCAGATTATGTGTTTATACAAAACCAAAACTGCTACTACACTTCCATGTATTGGTGGCAGTTGTGACTTGTATCATTTCTTAATGCTCTAGCTGTTTCTAGTTGATGTTTGAAAATCACCGGATGGTAGAGGTGGCAATGGGTCTGTTTGAGTTGCGTTTTGTCCCAAACAAGTCCAAGTCTGAAAATGACTGTTTGATACTATTCTTAATGCATATTATTTAGGTAATTATTGTAATATTGTTGTTCTTTTCTTCGGAATTCACACATTAATTAGTAATATAAGAACGGACAAACGTGTCTTTGTGGCCAGCCTGTCCCGGGTGGACTCTTTTTGGTTGACTCATACTAAAAATGACTGACCCGCCTGTTTTGCCACCTATACCGGAAGGCCTTTGGCTTGACTGGTTTAAGATCAGTCTTTTAGAAGTTCAGATGAGGCATTTTACTGGTTGCTTAATTAGCTTATAAAGAATGATAAGAATAATAACATATGATAATGGTATGTTTTATGCAGACTAGTCTTATGTACAAGCTGGGGATCCAGAAAGTCTTTGTGCCAAGAAATAAGTTTCGACTAACCATATTCCCTGGATACGCAGAACATGATTTCATTGTTGCATTGACGGTGATATTTTTCTATGGTCGAAAATTGTGGATTTGAATCTTGTTTCTTGTAACATTTGCTTTTACATACTCTGAAGTTACACCCTTCAAGTTTTACATATCCAGGCCTTTTTGGTATAAGTACATCATGGTTATGTGTCACTCGGTTATATTAAAATTGAGGCATAGACTCAATCGGGTATGTTGTGGGTTTTTACGATTGCCATTTTATATGGTTGATGTATAAATGGACGGCTAAAACGTATTTAGTCCACTACCGTGGACATCATCCTAAACAAATGTTATGGTTGGTTAGTAATGAATCATTGTTTAGCTTATATGGTTGGATAGAAATGAATCATTGTTTAGCTTATATGGAGTTGGGTGTTACGTGTACGCGTCTGACCCAAGAATTCGGATAGAGCGCAAATATCAATACAATACAATGGCTCGGGCCTTACTAACTTGTTGGTATTTCTAATTGACTTCTAAAACGAGTGATGAGATTATAACAGTAGTAATTGTAACCATGCAACTGAACAAATTTAATCAAATAAATTATCAAACTAAACAAGTCAATACAGAACTTGTATTAAGGGCTCTCTTTGATCAGAAACAAGACAGAAGCAAACAACGATGGTCCAGGGAAGGCAGTAGCTCCTCCGCCAGTTCCCTGGTGATCTACGGTTACGGCTGCTAGAGAGTGGTCTGCTAGTCACTAGTGGCGGCAAACAACAATAGTATTGATGTTTTTCTCTGTAGAAAAAAGGGCATAAGTGATTATCAACACAATCACACACAAACACAACATATATTGAAAGCACTAAAGAACACGCTGAGTTAGCGTGATTTAGTCAAGTATTAACCAACATCCACAGGCTACGAACCAATGTTTCTTTTATTACTTTTAAAGACAAAGATTAGAAGTAAAATATGTGAATATTTATATAAAAGAAAAATAGGGTTAATACTAAACCTAACAAAAATAAGTTGACACTAATTAGGGTTAGGGCCGGTTGCCACTAACCCTTATTCTGCTACTTTTTTATGTTCAACCAGACCCCGTCCCGAGATGGATCGGAGCCCACACTACTATAATCTCCCACTTGGGCTTTGCAACATCTTTACTAGCCTTCCACTTGAATCCATCAAACATTCAACTTGCTTCCACTTAGATGCGTGAAACATTCTCACCTGCATTAGTCTCCTACTTTTATAATCTTGAATCTTCATAAAGAAATCCTTCGTACCACCTGATACATAGCCGTCTTCATCTGCAATTAAGCCTGAAGGCCAACTGAAGCTACACAAAGCTTTAGTTTATCTAACATGACAACAATATTGAACATGTTAGCTGGATTCATGTCCCCTTTTACGTTTTTCAATTGCATAGTACCATCACTGATTAGCCCCTGATGAAATAATACCTCATATGAATGTGCTTTGTCTTCCCATAATAAATCGAATTCTTTGTAAGTTTTACAACGCTTTCATTATCATAGTACAATAGATACTATGTCTATTTTCTGTCTAACTCACCCAGAAAAGTCTTCAACCAAAGAAGCTCTTTACTAGCCTCGAAGACTGCCATATACTCAGTCTTTGTTGTTGAAAGTGGCACTGTTTGGAGCCTAGACATCAAGCAATCCCCTATAGTAAATACATACCCAATTGTACTCTTGTAGGTCTCTTTACATGCACCCAAATCTGCATCAAAATAACTCTTAAGAAATCTCTATCCTGGAACATAATGCTATCATTAAGGTACCCTTCATATATCTAAGCAACCATTTAACTACTTCGTAGTGTTCTCTCCCCGTATTAGACATGAACCTACTGACAACTCCCTACGTGAGCAATATCAGGCCTTATGCATACCATTGCATACATAAGACTACTCACAGCTGATCCATAAGGAACCTTTTCCATGTCCTTGTCTTTATATGTTTTTTTGGAGGCTAATTGATGTGCTCTAAATTATACATAAAGTTCCTATCAAAAGCATATCAATTATTCCTTAATGTCTCCCTTAAAATGATGATCATGTACTTAAAATTGTTAAATTATGTTTTCAGGTGTCAAAAAGGGCAAGATGAACAAAAGAAGAATATTTGACAAGAAATTGAATAAATTCGAGCTTTGGAGTCCAAGCATGGGGCCGTGCCTCATTAAGCACACCCCCATGACTTGCCTAAAACACACCCTCGTGCTGAAATTGGCACACCCCCGTGTTTGGACATACGACAAGACAAAAAGTACTGTCCCCCAAAAGAAGTCACGGGGCCGTGCCCCATGAGTCACGGGGCCGTGCCCCATTTAACACTGGGTCGTGCCCGACACTCTCTGCATATACGATCCGACCAACTTTCGTAAGCATTGTACTAGCACGTGGCCGTGCTTAAACACTCTAGAAAGCCTATAAATAGAGGGCTAAGTTCACCATTTGGGCAAGTTTTTGGTGGGAGGGTTACTCTGCTGAATTCTCTTAGGAATCAATACATAAGGATCATTTGAAGGCTCGGGAGGTGCATACACTTGAAAGAAGCTCGGGATTATCGAAACATCATCCATTGTGGATTACCAGTTTGATTGTTCCATTTCATTGATGATTTAATATCTATCTTCTATGTTACTTGTTATGTTCAAGCTCATTATGAGCTAAACTCTCATTATCAACCTAATTGGATGAAACTTATGTAATTTATGATGAACTAATGGTGTGATTTATATTATGTTAATGTTATGGTAAACTTGAAAAAACTTTTGATGGGTAGTATCTACATTTGAACGGGAAATTATAACCATATGATTTGTAATTGTGAATGTCACACAAGGTTGAAAAATGTATGACTAACTTTTATTTGCGGAACCGGTCTTCATAATAAATCTATGACTAATGAACTAGAAATCGTTATTAGAAATCATATCAGCTTAACTTTCTGATCATTTACGGGTTCTCTTTTATTAGTCTGAGAAATCTACAGTAATTGTTATGGTTTTCTAAAATTAATAGAATGTTAGAAAGGAACCTGATTAACTCTCTTTTTAACATTAAGTTATGTTTTTAGAATCTTATGTCAAAAGGTCACAGGAGATTTACCTACATTACTAGTGGCTTTGATTTCTTAAGTAAGTCTCATCCTGATGAGGTCCTGGTTACTACGGAGTGGATAGACGAGAAATCGCGCCAGCTCACATGTATAAACATTAACATAATTACTTTAATCAATATATTTAATCACACCACCAATTCATCACAGTTACATAAGTGTAAACTAATTAGGATGATAGCCTTTATTCCCTGGTTTTAAATTCAAAAGTTTTAATCTTACTTTTACTTTATCTTAATTATTATTTTTAAACCCTAAAAGTCGTGATTACATCAATACAACTTATCATTTTCTCAAACAAAAATCTAATTTGGTAGTCAATCATTAAGGTTGTTAAGTAGGCTCAGTGTGTCCATGGATTGATAATTGGTTCTTACCATCACTATATTACCACACGACAGGTACACTTGCCTTTTGTGTGCGTAGTTTAGTATTAGTAATAACCAATTAAAACTGAATTTGTGCGAAAAGTCTTTATCAAAATATGTATACCTTTCACATGCATCATTAATCTTTAGAAAGCTTAATATGACTACCCAGTGGTGTACTTTGTCAGTGGTCTTCTCATGATTCATCTTGAACTTCTCTTATATCTTTTGAATGTACTTATGTTAAGATAATGTTAGAGAATCATTCTTCTGATTAAACTGATGCTCATACCAAGTATTTGCTTAGTTGGACCCAAATCTTTCATTTCAAATTCTTTAGACATCATTTGTTTCAACCTGTTGATCTCTGATATGTTTGATCTGACTATCAGCATATCATTCACATAAAGGAAAAGGATGACCGAGATAGCAGCAGTGATCAACCTATTTTTGCACTTGAAATCATCATACTTAATGTACAATTGTATGGGCGCTTGCTTTAAACTGTACAGACTCTTTTCAACTGCACACCATGTCTTCTTTCCTTTTAAACTAAAAACCCACTAGTTGTGTTATGTAGATGTTCTTGTTAAGATCACCGTGCAAAAAAGCAGTATTCACGTCTAGCTGCTCTATATGCAAATTGTATACAAGTACAATACTACGTACTAGCTTGATTGAAAAGTCAAATTACGCGAAAATCTCATTGTAAACTATCTTGTGCGTCAGTTGAAACCCCTTAAATTCGAACCGATAAAATTGGGTCCGGTAAGGATCTGACACTAAACCCTTTAACAACGAATGTCATTACGTGTTGCACACAAGTAGTGCTGTTAAAAAAACCGCTTCAACGTCCAGACTGGATTTTAACCCCCTCCTACTTGAGCGCTTGCTAATTAGTCCTTACTTGATCCTAATCAACGATTTATGTCTTGTTTTTCCTTCCACCTATGTGAAATGGTTACAACCCAGATTTGTTACATGTTTTTTTAACATGTTATTTATGTTTCTTTAAAAAGTAGTAGTTTTCAAACGCCTACAAAGTCGTTTGAAATATTATGTAGCCGTTTATAGCCATCTTTTGCAAATATTTACCCTCATATGTTAGTATAAACAAGTATTAAGTATATTGGTTTAATCACAACACTTCCCTAGCTTTCAAAAGCATAAAAAAGTCCAAAAAACCACCAAATATTATGATAAATACTTCAAGTCTTAAAGCGCATAGTGAAATCAAAGTTCCATTGGTGTTTGTGTTTCCTCAAGTGAACCAGTCGTGATGAGGATTTTACCAATAGTGAGAAACCATAAAATTTATCTTCGACCCCCCAAATTCCACCATAGGCATGATTCATATGTATTCCTCAAGTAAACACCACAAAAACTTAGATATATATGACATTTATCTTAGCACCACACAATAATTTGCGTGGACTGTTGTTGATATTGTGTTGGCTTGCTAACGTGAAATAATTAAGCTTTAGTTGTACTTTTTAAATTTTTGTTTAGTCTTGTAAGTTTTTTAATTAAATGAAATGACTTTTTGTGTTTGTAAAGAAATAGTTTTAGTTTGATGTTGACTAATATTATATTTATTATTTGGTTTATATTAAGTTAAACAAAATTATCAAAATTGTCTTAAGAATGATCAATTGGACTCCGTCAAATTAAAGAAGGAAATGACAATGAAGATCTAATGTGGCACATATGAAATGAGCACGAGTCAAGGTCAGCTTGACTCATGGTTCGCTCATTAGTGGTCCCGTTGGGGCGCTCGAGTGCTTGCTCTTTGGATACTCGACGGCTTGCTCGTTGGCTCGTTTAAATTAAAGCCTAAATTATAGCGTATATAGATTGAAACCAAAATTATGACATTTTACTTAAATAGAGGCATATTATGATTTTAATATATAACTACAAAACAATACATATAGATCATAGTCCTAAAAATATCAATCTTGTATTATTATTTAAACGAGTTAAGATTAAAAAATATAATATAAATATTATCTTTTGGTTTCATAAATCTAAAGTCTAAAGATGTGTCAAACTTAATAAAACTAATTTTATATAAAAGATAAACAAATTGGCTCAGGAAGGGCTCGTCTTTGCTTGCTTATAAACGAGTTGAGTCCAAGATGAAATTTTGAGCTCGTTATGATAAACAAGCCATCTAGGCTTAGCTTAGTTTTCAACCAAGCCGAGACCGAACCCGCCATAGCTCAGCTTGGCTCAACTCATCTGCAACCCTAACATTAAGTTATGTTAAATGTAAATATGTAATAGTTTAGTCCATTTAGTCAGTTTGGCCCGTGACCCATAGTTTAAGTCTTTCCCTCTATAAATAGCCGAGCTCCCTGTATACAAACACACAGTTCTGACTAACACAAACATGTTTACATAGTATCAGAGCTAAGGCTCAATAGATGATCCTTGTTTTCGCCATGTCATTATCATGGTCACCTTGTTCTTCTCTAGAACCGTTCTGCCACTGTTCGATCCCTAATCTGGTTGCCCGAAACCAGCTGACCAAATCTACTTCCATCTGACCTAGTTTCAAGATATCATCAACATCACTACCTCCATCATTGTTCTAGAACCCTTTGATCTACATGTTGGGTTTTAACATGTAAAACAGACCTAGTTTAACCATTTAAACTATAAAAATGCAGCGGAAAAAGGGTTTTGACATGACCATTTTCAAGCTCAAACAAAACCCAAGTAGTAGGATCATATACATATATATATATATGAAATAGTATGCTATCAAAACATAAAACAACCATAGGGGGTTTCAAAGAAAACAACCTTTCTTGCACAAATGTTGTAGATGGATAAGATGAAGAAGATGATGTTCTTGAATGTGTAGCCTCCAAAAGAGAAGACCTCAAGATGTGATACCCACAAGCCCTTCTAAACACCAAGCTTGTTAGGGAGCTAAAACACCAAACTCTCTTCCAATGCTTGTTTAAAACCGAAATTTCAGCCCTTGCTTGAATCCTTTAGATCGAAAATTTCAGCCCTTGTGGAGAGAATTTTGCTTAAGTGTGTGTAAGAGAAGGTGTGTCAAATGATGGAGGAGTGCAAGAGTAACTAATGTCTTGCAAAAACCAAGACAAAAAAAATGGAATCCCAATGCCGTTAAGGGTGGCCGAAATCTTGTTTCAAAATGGGTTCCCCCCATTTTGAACTTTTATTAAAATGTTACTCTTTCACCCTTTGGTTTATAAAATTAAAACCTATTTTAATTTTATAACATTAACACACTTTTATTTGTTGTTATTTAACCAACTTAAATAATGAAACAAATAATTTCTTATGAACAAATTATCCATATAATGTTGTTCATTTACAAAAGCAATGTTTTAGAAAACCCATTTGCTAAATTGGTGTCAATATTTATTTGTATGATCTTATCAACGAATAAATATTTATTGGTGTTTGTTTGACTTGTTATTGGGTATGACCCGACTTGGATCATAACGTACTAACCAATCAATCTTGTATGTGTCTTGGGCATATAAGATCCAACACTACAAACCCTATAAATTCATCCCAATCATCATCGGACGCGCCTTCACGCGCCACTTGTAGCCCCTCACAATCGGCGCTATTGTGTTCATGGTGAAATTCTAGTCCCTACTGTACCTTCCATTGCTCTATCACTGCCGTCTGCCATCGCTAGAATTTGTTTCCAACCATCTTCTTCATCTGTTTTCTAACCTTGGAACATCTGAGGTACTATTCTCATGCCTGTATTACATTTTTATGGTCCAAATGCGTTGTGTTACCTGAAAGTTAACATAAGACTCCCTTATGTACCATTTCGCGTTATCATTATTTTGATATGTTGTTGTTAACTGTTGACTTAGCCTATGGTTATTGTTCTGACTTGTTTATAATCTACCATCAAAGTCCCTCCGGATTCCATCGATGACCTAATTTATTACAATTAAGTCTTGATACCATATGTCGCTACCTTAGGTTTGTTTCTAGCTCCGGTTTTTTTCTAGCTGAAATATAGACAAAATCCATATTCAACCATTTTTAACTTTTTTGTTATTTCAAACCACTAGCCTGTTCTGTCCTGCCCTTGCTCGTGTGTATATTTTCATCATCAACCTAGTTTTTGTTGATTGGTCTATTCAAACTTATGTTCTAGACATCTCACACAGTCTACATTTAAAACTGAAAGGAGAAAGATTCTGAGACTACTACTACTCGTACTTACACAGTCGCCAAGGAACAATATGATTTAATTCAAAAGTTTCTTGCCTATCCATTTTATGGTCCTCAAACCAACATGGCATGCCCAAATACATTGTCTAGCCATGACTCATCATGGGTGAATGATTCTGGAGTTATACACCAGATGACCAGGAAACAAGGTATTTTTTCTAGCCTAAGTGATGTTTCTCACTCACTGATTCAACTTGCTAAAGGACCCTCCACCCGTATTTATGGCATTGGATCTATCAGTCATTCACATAACGTGAACCTATCTTCAGTCCTATTTGTTCCCAACTATCCTAAAAGCTTATGCTCAGTTAGTCAACTCACTAAGCAAAATAATTGTTATGTCAAATTTCACCTTACTCGCCATGTTTTAAGGAACTAGGCACAAAGCGTGTGATTGGTACTCGCTTTGAATCAGGAGATTTATATTATATGTCCTCGCTCTCGCGCCCTACGGCAAACATACGTGATGCCAGCATCAGGGAGACTCGCTGTCGGTTATGCCAACCTTCTGCTGTAATTATAAGGAAAATGAGACCGAACTTCATGATCCTGACACTTTTCATTGCAAGTCATGTTAAATAAGTAACCATACCAGACGTCCCTGTTGGACCAAAAGAACCAATGAGTCAAGATCAGGAAAACCTCTAAGTCCCACATGACATCACAACAACTGCTGAAGGCTTCTTCAGCAGTTTGACAAAGACTGAAGACTCAACAGCTGAAGATCAAAGATCTGAAGAACAACAGCTGAAGATCCCAAGTACTGAAGATAAGTGCTGAAGTCTGAAGTACTGATGAATACAAGTACTGAAGACTTCAAGTACTGAAGACAAGTGCTAAAGATCAACAACTGAAGAACTGAAGAGCCGATGATCAACAACTGATGCACAAAGTCTGAAGACAAAGACTGAAGACATCAGCTGATGACAACTACTGAAGTCATCAGCTGATGAAACATCTGAAGCCCAATGTCTGAAGATCAAGTTCTGAAGCTTCAGAGTTTGTCACAACAGCTGAAGAAGTCTTCTTCAATTGTTGTGATGGTTTTTCTTTTCAGTTGTTTTGTATTTTTCCTTTCAGTAGTTTGTACAACAGCTGAAGATCTTGTTCTTCAGCTGTTATAGTTCAGTAGTTATAAACAACTGAAGAGTTTGTTCTTCAGTCGTTGTAACTTTCAGTAGTTTCTTGTTT
>BJCO01820002.1:0-17535 GCA_018326465.1 Flaveria floridana | reverse complement strand
TCACGTTAACCGTCAACATCGTTGACGGTAGTGTGTACGTTGACGCACACTTCCACCGATTCTAAAGACATGCTGTAGTCCAGTTGTAGTAAAATTACATCAAATTTTGAAAAACTATGTACAAGATGTAACTCCAAATATTATGAATAAAGGCATGTCTTATGTTGTGTTTTTATGTATGTATATTTATCGTGCTACTTCGCTATAATTAATGTACTCTGATAAAGCAAGTCACACCCGAACCGCATTTCACGCTTCCGCCGGGATTTGACACAAAATGACTTGAAAAATCCAATAAATAGTTTTCTATGAAAAAGAAGTTCATAACGTGTTCTGTTTTTTTCTTTAACTATCATTGTTCGATTTTGAATAAAACATGATGTCATGACTGCTTCGGCTCAAAAGATAATTGGCAGCTTAGCATCGGCTAGCATTGTTCTTGTTGCTTCAATCAATGTTCTGTTTCTTCTTTCAGCTACCCTATTTTGTTGAGGAGTTCTAGCTGCAATGGATTGATGAGTAATGCCTTTATGTGTGCAAAATGAACTTAATTTTCACTTCTAAATTTTTTCACGTTATCATTTTTGATTGATTTTACCTTTTGATCAAGTTGATTTTCAATTATAGTGATAATATCTTTTATTATTTATGACACTTCATTTTTATGAAGTAGGTAGAAGACCCATGTGAATCGTGAAAAGTCATTAACGATCACCAGACAATACTGTTTCTTGCCAATACTCATGGCATGCGTTGGTCCAAAGAGATCATATGAAGTAGCTTTAATGGAGTATTGATTGTGTTCATAAGCTTTGGCATGAGGGAAGATTTATGTTGTTTCCCTTTGAGACATGCAGAATAGTGATCAATAAAATGAAATTCATTTTGAGGTAAACCAATTAGATGATTTCCTTTTACCAACCTATTCATGTTTTTGAAATTTCTGTGTCCCAAACGTTTATACCAAAGATGTGACTCATAAAATGATGCTTTAGAAAAGAGACATGTTTCTTCTATTAGTTGTGCAGAATTAAGGTTCAAGACATAGGTGTTATTCTTTCTCGAAGTCTTCAAGACAACCATTCTTCAGGAATTTGAAATCCTACTTTCAGTATGTAGCAATGGGTGTTTGTGAGATGAGTGAAATATTTCTTGTCACATATTTGAGACACACTAAGGAAGTTGAAATTCAGTTGCTCATAGTAGTTCATTTTGCAAAGGTTAGTAGTCCATTTGTTACAGACCATTCCCTAGTAATTTTGCCACCTTATGAGTTTCCCCCGAATGCTATAGTAGTTCCTTGTATATGCATCAAGTCATGAAGGAGGGAACTGTCTCTAGTCATTGTCGGGAGCATCCACAATCCACAAACCATAAGTTGTTGGACCAATATGGACGACCCTACAAGCATAAAAGAACTAGTTAGAATGTGGAACCAAAGCCATGATGGTATTGGGTTGCCTGTTTCTATCAATTACTATAACCTTTTGATACTTGCCTCTAGGTTGTGATTTAAAGGTTGATGCTTTGAAAAATTTCTATGGAGTCTTATTTGGTTTTATTTGATCAATTTCAATAGAGCTGTCTAAAGAGTGGTAAAATCTTTCATCCAAATTTCTATGTAGAAATTGGGCATGTTTTTTATTTTTAGAAATCACTTTTGTTTTAAATCATGTATAAGAATTAAATGATTATTTAATTTTATGATTAAGATTCCTTTTGAAACTCTTTGACTCCTATTGATCATAGAAGTCATCATCAGAATTTGTAACCCGTGTTTGTTTAATGTGTGATTGACTTCTATGTTTGGCCTTCTCGGTTGAAATTGGTGAAATAGGCTTGTTTTGTGGAACTGTCAAGCCTTTCTGTTTAAAGAATCCATCAGATGTATTGTGATTTGTCATAACACAGATAAAACAATACTTGTTGAAATAGCAATATTTAGTTGAATGAGTGTTCATATCATAGATGGAGCAATATAGATTTAAATAACACTCAGTTGTGTTGTGATTAGACAAGTCACAAATGACACAATACATTTTTTTGTGTTTTGATTTTGATGTGGAGGCTTCATGTGATTTAACAGATTTTAGGTTAGCCTTAGATTTTGTTTTCAATGAAGAAGTAATTTTAATCTTCTTAGTTGTAGTAGATTGTTTCATAACTCTACTTGGCTTGGTCTTTGGATACTGCTTTTGCTACTGTTTACCCTTACTTGACTCCTTTTCAAGTTGGCCTACATCCTCTTTGTTGCAAATGTCAAAATCGATCCCCTGTTTGTCTTTTGATGATGATTGAATTTAGTTTTTACATTTCATTTTTGAACTATGGATGATTTCCCTTTGGATGATAGAGAAGTTATTGCTTTGCCTTTGGATTTAAGTGACACCTTTTCAGATTTGCTTGAATTTTTTGGAGATTTAATCTCACAATTAGATCTACATACATCAGAGGATTTCACAGATAATTCAGTATTCTTCACCACCTTGAGATTTTCAGGAATGAATTTCATAAATGGCATAATGGCTTTGACTAGGCCTTTTGGTTTCTTGACAATTACAAGTTTGTATGAGCACTCTTTGATTTTGATTCGGTGACCCAATTTGATTTTATCCTTATTGGTTTCAATATAAAAACTCAGTTTGTTTTGAGGATTAGTTATAGCTTCAGTAACTTTAGGTTTAGTTGAATCAGAATGAGTGAGTGCCTTAGGCATAACCGTAGTTGTCATCGTATGGTGATGGATAAGAATTGTATCCTTACCCGGTCATATACTTTGGATCCTTCTATGGGTCAATTAACTCTTGCAGCTTAGTAGAATAGAATTGAAACTTTTCAAGTTTTACTTCTGTAGCTGATTGCTCAACTTTGGTTTTTGTTAACAATTTAGTTAAATTCTCATTCTCTGCTGCTAGAGTGTACTTTTCACCATGGAGTTTTTCAATACCTGAAAGAAGTTATTTGATTTTAATTCCAAAAATTTTCATCTCTTGTTTTAACATTTCAAATTTGAATTTTTCTTCTTTGATTTTAAGAGCCAACTTGTGATTATGTTCTCTGTATCCCTATACTTCTTGAATGCATTTATCACTATAGAGATTGGATTTTACCTCAGTTGGTATTGGAGTTGGACCATCATTAATGTGATCCATAAAAGCATGATTCTAAAATTGAGGGTTGACTTTCTCTGCATATAGGCTCCAGTCACAAATTCCATCTTGTTTGATGACAAGTACATTAGAGTTGGTTGCTTCCCTAAGCTTGATGAGTCCGTTGGGGTTGACTTTGAGCTTGTTGGTACTGATTTTAATGTTGACACTGATGTTGATTGCTTGATTGAAAGCATGAATTGGTTTGATTTGATTATTGTAAGGCCCCGTTCCCGGGCACCACACAGTTGGTCATTCATCGCACATAAATCACATATTTATTAAAAACATTGCAGCGGAATCATTTAACTAAAATCATTTCATATATTAATAACTACTTTTGCAAAATAATACAACATCATTACAAAATATCATTCGTTGCATTACATCACAAAAACGTCACTTTACGTAAAATGGATGTCATCCAAAATAATCCAAGTAGCTGCCTCCGTGCCATCCTTAGCAACTGTTACCCGCCAACTAGAAAATACATAAAAGTTAGCGTTGCTGAGTGAGTTCTAGTTTTATAAAATATAAATTTTCTGTCTCTCAGTAAAACATTTTCTTTACTATCACACATGGTCACACATCGTACATTTCATTCTTATCGCACGTTTCGTTCGTTCTTATCGCACGTTTCGTTCGTTCTTATCGCACGTTTCATTCTTTTCGTTCATATCGCATATTTTATACGTTTCGCACTTTTCACACTTTTATTATTATCTTTCACTGAATCTAGATCATGTCCAGCTTTACCCTCTTCATGGCACGCAACCACGATTACTGAGGTCGAATGACATGGACCCATATCGCACGTATGGAACAGTCACTAAGACTGACTCCCCTGTGTATGTGAACTCTCATGAGGTAGCCAAGATCACACGCTACATAACACACAGTTAGTACCACATCGTACAATGGAGCATCCACCAAGACTGATTCCCACTATGTGTGAATCCCTCATGAGTTAGCCAAAATCACACGCTATTCCACACACAGTTGTACTAACAACTCACATGGAGTTGTGAACATCTTTCCATTTTGCTTGCAAGGCTTTCATTCATTCATTAAGTTCCACTTCTTATTATCTTATTTCTTGCGCTTTGTTAAGATAATACCTTACGTATATAACATAATCGCACTTCGTGAAGCCACATAAATAATACGTATTAAGGAACAAAACTTATATCATACATCATCACACATCATCATACATCATCACACATCATCATTTAGTCAACACACATCATTATCTAGTCATCACACATCGCCATCTAGCACCCCTATCTAATCACACATCATTCATCACCAAAAGTCAACTTACATCACCCCCGGGAACATCCCAAGTCAAAGCCTATACTTTACATTTTCCCAAAATTCAGAAAATAAATTCTAAGTCTTAGGCGCATGGGCACTATGGAGGCGCATGGGCACTATGCAAGCGCATGGCCTTCTGGGCGCATGGGAACACTTAGGAGCATGGGAAGGTTATGGGCGCAAGGGAACTATTGGGGCGTATGGCCCAACACTTAGTCATTCTGGGCAAATTCTAGGTGCATGGGCTCTATGCTGGCGCATGGGTGCCTAGGCGCATGGGTGCCTAGGCGCATGGGTGCCTAGGCGCATGGGTGCCTAGGCGCATGGGTGCCTAGGCGCATGGGTACTATTTGGGTGCATGGGGTTTGGGCGCACGGCGGACACTTAAGCAATTTTGGTTGTTGGGCGCATGAGCCACTATTTATGCGCATGGCAGCCAACTCATACAATCAATCATCATAATCAATCCCAATTCATCAATTCATCATATTCTAAGCTTATCTCTAACATTCTAAGCAACATAACATGAACATAACCACAAATCAAACCCAAACATACACTCACCCACATACACATTCATACATACACATACGGGTAACATACCTATTTTATAAAAACATACTTACATGTATTTTCAGCCCCAGAATCAGTTAAACATGTAAAAAAGGGGGTTCTAGAACTCACCTTATGCAACTTCAAGTATGACTTCCTTCAAAACCATATGCAATGAGTTCAAACACCTAAAAACCCACCAAAACACACACATAAACGTACAAACACATACATAAGCATAAACTCAAACTTAAATCAGTCAAGAACACCTAAAACAACGAATTCTTACCTTAAATTCGAATTCTTCTTCTTCTTCTCTAAAGGAACCCAAACTCTTTGATCTTTCTCTCTCTAAAAGCGAATGAAAAGGTGTTGTGTAGCCAACATGGGCGGCCATACCACCTTTTATACCCACTTTTGATACTTTTTGGTCCTTTTGACACTTTTAACCCCTCAACTTTGGGTTAAATATCCGGGTGTTACAAGTCCACCCTTCCTTAAACAGATGAGGGTAATGTTGCCTCATCTCTTTTTCAGTCTCCCACATAGACTTGGATCCCTTTTTGTGCTTCCACTGTACGCGCACAAGAGGAACCACTTTACTCCTTAACCTTTTCTCCTTACGATCCATGATCGCCACTGGTTGCTCCACATAGTTCAGTCGTTCATCTACTTTGATATCCTCCAATGGTACAACCATATCCTCGTCTGCTTTCCGCAGATGAGACACATGGAATGTCGGGTGAATTCCACTTAACTCATCGGGCAGTTCCAAGCTATAGGCCACCTCTCCTACTTGAGCAATGATTCAGAAAGGCCCTATATACCTCGGGCTCAACTTACCCCGCTTTCTGAACCGAATGATACCTTTCCAAGGTGAGACTTTCAACATAACCCTATCACCCACCTGGAACTCAATCAGTCTACATCTCTTATCAGCATATGACTTCTATCTATCTTTAGCTGCCTTCATAAAGGCTTTGATCTTTTCTAGTTTCTTAGTCGTAGCTTCATTTCCAACTCCTTCTGACCAATGTCACCCCAATAAACGGGTGTCCTACATCTCCTACCATATAGCATCATGTATGGTGGCATGCCAATGATGGCATGATAACTGTTGTTGTATGAGAAGTCTGCTAACGGTAAACGATCATCCCAACTTCCTCCAAAATCGATCACGTATGCTCAAAGCATGTCCTCGAGTGTCTGGATCGTCCTCTCAGACTGACCGTCCATCTGAGGATGATAAGCGATGCTGATGTGTAGCTTCGTCCCCATCGCATCGTGGAATTTCTGCCAAAACTTAGATGTAAAACGAGTGTCATGGTCAGATACAATAGACACTGGTACGCCATGACGAGCTACAATCTCCTTAATGAATACATCCGCTAATCTCTCAGAGTAATACGTCTCTCGGATCGGTAGGAAGTGAGCAATCTTCATCAAACGATCAACTATCACACATATGGCATCATACCCTCTCAAGGTACGCGGTAACTTTGTAATAAAGTCCATGGTGATATGCTCCTACTTCCACTCGGGTACATCCAAAGGTTGGATTTTCCCGTACGGCTTCTGATACTCTGCCTTCACTTGTAAACAAGTGAGACACTTACTCACATATTCTACTACGTCACGCTTCATACCCGACCACCAATAATCCTTCTTCATATCATGATATATCTTGGTAGCACCGGGATGAATGGAGTATCGAGTTATGAGCCTTATTCATGAGCTTTACACGTAAGTCCCCATAATGAGGAATCCATATTCGTCCGAATCGGGTTCTAACACTAAGAGTGTTCTCACCCTATTCTACGACTAGACCTTTCATCCTTTCAGAGTTAAGACGATCTTCTTTCAAAGCCTCGTCTTGAAACTCCCTGACCTACGTCATCACGTCAGAGGTCATAATCAACTGATATGCCTCACCCGAATCAGCTCGGGTCTTTCCTTTCAACTAAGGCATCCACCACTACGTTGGCCTTACCCGGATGGTAATGGATCTCACAATCATAATCCTTTATGAGCTCCAACCATCGCCTCTGCCTCATGTTCAAATCTTTCTGCTCAAAGAAGTACTTCAAGCCCTTGTGGTCCGTGAAGATTGTGCACTTCGTCCCGTATAAGTAGTGCCGCCAAATCTTCAAGGCAAAGACCACAGCTGCTAGCTCCAAGTGCTGAGTAGGATAATTAACCTCATGAACTTTCAATTGTCAGGATGCATAGGCTATAACCTTTCCTTGTTGCATCAACACGCAACCTAACTCCGAGTAAGAAGCATCCGAATAGACTACCAAGTCCTCGCTTTCTTCGGGTAATGATAAAACAGGAGCTTGAGTCAACCTTGCCTTTAACTCCTCAAAAGCCTTCTCCTGATCCTGACCCCATACAAACTTCACATCCTTGCAGATCAACTTAGTCAACGGTGAAACTATCTTGGAGAAATATGGGATAAATCTCCTATAATACCCCGCCAATCCCAAGAAGCTACGAATCTTGGATGACGTCTTTGGAGACTTCCATTGCATCACCGCCTCCACCTTTGCTGGGTCTACCATAATGCCCTCAGGATTTACCACGTGACCCAAGAACTGAACTTCACGCAACCAGAACGCGCACTTGGAGAATTTAGCATACAACTTCTCCTTTCTCAATGTCTCTAACACCTCCCAAATGTGATCGGCATGCTCCTAGTTGATCCTTGAGTAATTAGGATATCATCAATAAATACAATTACTGATTTATCTAACATCGGCCGACACACTCGATTCATCAAGTCCATAAAAGCAGCTGGTGTGTTTGTTAAACCAAAGGACATAACGAGGAACTCGTAGTGTCCGTAACGCGTGCGGAAAGCTGTTTTAGGAATATCCTGCTCTTTCAGCTTCAACCGACGGTAACCAGATCGAAGGTCTATCCTCGAGAACCAACTGGCACCTTGCAGCTGATCAAACAAGTCATCAATCCTTGGTAATGGATACCGATTCTTGATAGTCAACTTGTTCAACTAACGGTAGTCGATACACATCCTCATGCTACCATCCTTCTTCTTTACGAACAAGATCGGAGCACCCCAAGGAGAGATACTCAGTCTGATGAAACCCTTATCAAGCAACTCTTACAGTTGGTCCATCAATTCTATATCTCTGAGGGAGCCAAACGATACGGCGCTTTAGCTACAGGCTGAGCACCTGGTACCAAGTCGATCTGAAATTCGATTTCACAATCCGGTGGCACACCTGATAAATCCTCTGGGAACACATCGGGAAAGTCACACACCACCGATACATTAGACAATTGGGGTGTTGATGTGTTCACATCCTTCATGTAGGCCAAATAAGCACTACATCCACGCCTCATGCATTTTCCCGCCACCGCCACAGAAATCACTTTCGAAATCGTCGTAACTCGATCACCGTATATCGTCACCGAACTCCCGTCAGGCACTGCCAATCTAATCATCTTCTTACGACACACAATGTTCTCCTTATAGTCCGCCAACCAATCCATTCCTAGGACTACATCAAAACCGCCTAAGGTCATCACAAATAGTCTAGCAGGAAACTTATGACCTTCTAGTTCTATATCATAACCATCAATCAAGTCAGAAATCCTGGTAGACTTACCTATGGCAGTTTCTACATCGAATGGCTCATCAATACATCTACTACTGACAGGCAAATTAGCACAAAAAGTAGCAGAAATAAAACTTCTACTAGCACCCGAACCAAATAACACAGAAGCAAGGGTTTGGTTTACTAGAAACGTACCTGGCACCACTTTGGGTCCGTCCTAGCCTCCTCCCTGGTCATTGTAAAAGCTCTAGCACTTGCCCTCTGCCCTTCGGTTCCAGCCTTCTTCTTTCCTCTAGAACTCTCAGCCCTTGGCTTTTTGCAATCCCTGCTCATGTGACCCTCCTCATTGCAGTTATAACACCGTATAATCCCGCACTCTTTCGCCACGTGACCGGGCTTCCCACATTTGAAACACATGTTCCATCCTAACTTATACTCTCCCGAATGCTCCTTCCCGCATTTACCACATCTCTTTGACCCGACACCGGGTGTGACCACAGGTTGGTCATCCACCCTCGCAACCTTACTGTTCAGAGCGGCCCTACCACCTCCAAATCGTTTCCCATTCCACTTCCGGTCACCACCGCCTTTCCTACTCACCTCAGCTATCACCACCTCTCGCTCATCATAAAGCCTTCCGGTCAAATCAACCACTGACCTGAACGTATTTGGCCGGGCGGCGATCATGTGCCTGCGGATATCCGCTGGCAAACCCTGAACATACCTCTTGATCTTTTGTGACATAGGTGTCACCTGATTCGGCACAAGTCATGCCATCTCATTGAATTTGATGGTGTACTGTTGGTGTGTCATGGTTCCCGCTTCCAACTGCAGGAACTCCCTCTCAACCTTGTCAAGTTCCGTGTGAGGACAAAACTCCTCGATCACCAACTTCTTCAACTCACCCCACCTCATTCTTCCAATCGCTCTACTACCCTTAGCCTGGACAATATTGTCCCACCAGCACAAAGCTGAGTCCACAAACAAGTGGGCAGTAAACTTAACCTTCTGATCCTCCAGGCACTCGCTGATATTAAGTACAGCCTCCATTTCTCTCACCCATCGGTGAGCAGCAGCAGAAGTGCCATTACCATCAAAGGTAAGGGGTTTTCACCTTTGAAATGCCTCATAGTTATAGCCTCAAGCTGCTTCGGGAACAACCTCCTCCTCATCCTTATCATCAGAGACAACCGTCTCAGTCTCGGGTTGCTCCCCCTTCCCCGCGAGTCTTCTTCTTTCCTTCCTCTCTCCTTCCCTAACTGCTTTAATAACTTTGGTCACCACAGACGGCAAGATCGTCTGCATGACCTGATGAACCTCCTCCACCACATCCTCCTTCACTGAGGCCCTCAGATTAGCACTCTCATCACCACCCTTCGCATGGGGGGTCTCGGTCTCCTCATGAGCCACCTCTTCTGCCCTGGGCCTTCCTCTTGTGACCCGTGGTCCAGCACCACATCCTCCTCATGCTCCACCTCTAGAAGCCCTAGAAGATCTACTACCAGCCATCCTCTAACACACTATAAGACTCATATACCAACACGGTCATTCAACGTAGTAGCTTAGTCTATGTGAAGTATAGTAAGTCCCTAATTACAGTGGCCAGTTCTGATTAGCCACTTACTTTAATCTTCATACCCCAAGCATTTCCTATCCTAACTACATCATTATCTAAATCTACTAAGGGCAAACAGATCAAATAACATGCGCACATAATACCGGTTAATAATAAAGAAAATACCTGATGGTACGTAGCTACTCGGACCTGCATCCCTTCCCTTTGTCCCATTCTCAGTTTAAGTTTAGGTTTCTTTTGAAAATATTTACCCGGTTCACTTAAACTTTGGCTCTGATACCAACTTGTAAGGCCCCGTTCCCGGGCACCTCACAGTTGGTAATTCATCGCACATAAATCACACATTTATTTAAAACATTACAGCGGAATCATTTAGCTAAAATCTTTTCATATATTAATAACTTCTTTTGAAAAATAATACAACATCGTTACAAAATATTATTCATTGCATTACATCACAAAAACGTCATTTTACATAAAATGGATGCCATCCAAAATAATCCAAGTAGCTGCCTCCGTGCCATCCTCAGCAACTCTTACCTGCCAACTGGAAAATACACAAAAGTCAGCGTTGCTAAGTGAGTTCTAGTTTTAATAAAATATAATTTTCCTTTCGCTCATTAAAACATTTTCTTTACTATCGCACATGGTCACACATCGTACATTTCGTTCTTATCGCACGTTTTGTTCGTTCTTATCGCACGTTTCATTCTTTTCGTTTATATCACACATTTTATACGTTTTGCACTTTTTGCCCTTTTATTATTATCTTTCACTGAATATAAATCCTGTCCAGCTTTACCCTCTTCATGGCACACAACCACGATTACTGAGGTCAAATGACATGGATGCCATATCGCACGTATGGAACAGACACTAAGACTGACTCCCCTGTGTGTTTGAACTCTCATGAGGTAGCCAAGATCGCATGCTACATAACACACATTTAAAACCACATCGCATGTATGGAGCAGCCACCAAGACTGGCTCCCACTGTGTGTGAATCCCTCATGAGTTAGCCACAATCGCACGCTATTCCACACACAGTTGTTCTAACAACTCACATGGAGTTGTGAACCTCTTTCCATTTTGCTTGCAAGGCTTTCATTCAGTCATTAAGTTCCACTTCTTATTATCTTATTTCTTTCACATTGTTAAGACAATACCTTACGTATATCAACATAATCGCACTACGTGAAGCCACGTAAATAATACGTATTCAGGAACAAAACTTATACCACACATCATCACACATCATCATGCATCATCACACATCATCATTTAGTCAACACACATCATCATCTAGTCATCACACATCACCATCTAGCACCCCTATCTAATCACACATCATTCATCACCAAAAGTTAACTTACATCACCCCCGAGAACATTCTAAGTCAAAGCCTATACTTTACATTTTCCCAAAATTCAGGAAATAAATTATAAGTCTTGGGCACATGGGCACTATGCAGGCATATGGGCACTATGCAGGCGCATGGGCACTATGCAGGCGCATGGGCACTATGCCGGCACATGGCCTTCTGGGCACATGGGAACACTTAGGCGCATGGGAAGGTTCTGGGCTTATGGGCACTATTAGGGCGTATGGCCCAACACTTAGTCATTCTGGGCAAATTCTAGGCACATGGGCACTATGCACACGCATGAGTGCCTAGGCGCATGGGTACTATTTGGGCGCATGGGGTTTGGGCGCATGGGGGACACTTAAGCAATTTTGACCGTTGGGCGTGTGGGCCATTATTTGGGCGCATGGCAGCCAACTCATACTATCAATCATCATAATCAATCCCAATTCATCAATTTATCATGTTCTAAGCTTATCTCTAACATTCTAAGCATCATAACATGAACATAACCATAAATCAAACCCAAACATACACTCACACACATACACATTCATACATACATATACGGGTAACATACCCATTTTATGAAAACATACTTACATGTATTTCCAGTCCCAAAATCAGTTAAAACATGCAAAAATGGGGGTTCTAGAACTCACCTTATGCAACTTCGAGTATGACTTCCTTCCAACCCGTATGCAATGAGTTCAAACACCTAAAAACCTACCAAAACACACACACACAAACGTACAAACACATACATAAGCATAAACTCGAACTAAAATCAGTCAAGAACACCTTAAAAATGAATTCTTACCTTCAATTCGAATTCGTCTTCTTCTTCTCTCTAGGAACCCGAACTCTCTGCTTTTTCTCTCTCTAAAACCGAATGAAAAGGTGTTGTGCAGCCAACATGGGCGGCCATACCACCTTTTGTACCCACTTTTGATACTTTTTTGTCCTTTTGACACTTTTAACCCCTCAACTTTGGGTTAAATTATATTTCCTTCTTTTATTCATGTTTATTATCTCTTTTTCGTCTATTAAAAATATCCGCGTGTTATAATTATTGACCATATGTAGTTCTTTGGTAATTGTTGCTACTTCTTCCGGGAGCATTGCATTCCCTGGAGAAATGGCTAGTCACACCATAATTAAAACACTTTACCTTTGATTTGTCATATCTATGTCTTTTGTTCTCATTCAGACTTAGCTTCTTCCCTTTCGGAAGAATTTCTTGGCTCTCATTGTAATCATGTCCATCTGCCATTGCAAGTTCATTTCTACAACATCATCTGGATCCAATTCTTCTAGATCTTGCTAAATCAAATTTATGAAAGTAAGTCTTCCTCCTAGATATGCCTCAAAACTAGCAACAAAGGCATTGTAAGTTGCCTTTTGCTTTTTAGATATTTGATCACTAGGCATGCATATGGGTGTTACAGTAGATGGAGTTGAAGATGATTGCTTGTTTTGTTATTATGTAGCCATGAATCCTTTTGTTCATGCTTCATCTTTGGAGGACAGAACATCATCTTCCTCTATCACAAAGGCATTTCCAACAGAATGAGTTTGTGATGGAAACTTATATGCCTCAATGACTTGAGGTCTACTAAGATTTCTACTCCCCTCATCTAACTCAAGAGCTTCAATCTTAGCAATCATGATGTCTAAGTTGGTGCTCTCTAAGTCAAGAGTGTTCATCAGCATTGTAACATTCTTCTTCTAGTTTTTTGGCAGACTGTGCATCATATTCTTATTCATCTCCTTTTTATATGTAACCCCCATGATTTCTAGACCAATCACCAACTATACAAAACAATGTAGTTGCTTGGAAATTGATTCATCCTTGGTATGATGAAAGGTTTCATATTGGTTCACCTATTTGTCTTTGTTTGGATCTGTCACCTCACTACTTCCTTCACATATAATTTGCAGTGCATCCTTGACACCTTTGGCTATTACATGTTTCTCTAGTCTTTTGAGGACATCCATTTTCAAAGCCTAAGTTAGAATGGAGCAAGCTTTAAGATCTATCTTGATTTTCTTGTATTCCTTATCATCAAGATTTAGATTAGGATCCTCAATGGGAATTCTAATAGTTCTGTACTGAGCAGCTTGATCAGCATTGAGAGAGACAAGAATGTAAGGTCCTTTTCAAATGGATATATAGTAGTTGGGATCCACTCCTGTAATGTAATTTCTAAACTTTATTTTCCACTACTTAAACTTAGACTTGTGCTTAAGCATTGGAGGTTTCGATGCATGACCAAGTTCAAAAAAGTTAAGAGAATCCATTAGAATAAACTTGATTTTAGATGGTTTGAATATTGATTAAGTTGCTTTTTATGTCAAGAATGTTCAAATAGTCCAATGTCAAGATTGTATTGCCTAGATTCAGTGAAGAGTAGCAGCAATATACTTGATTTTAGGTTGATTTGATGAATATCCACTATTAAATTGATTTTAGGTCGATTTTGGTCAATCTTTTGTGATTATGAGTGGTTTTTGTCTAATTTTTGTTGAGAATAAACAATCGAACAATGTTCTTTGTGTTTGTCGATCAGAAGAACTACGATGGTTGATGAAGCTTCAAGTATTTTTAGTATGAATTATTATTAGAATTATAAAACTTGGTAATAAACAACTCAATCCCCAGTTCAATCGATCTTCGTTCAAGATCTTCATTGATTTTTAGTCGAATTCAAGAGCCGAGGCTCTGATATCAATTGACCAGGTTCGAGATAAGAATCTCAGTTGATGTGACTCAACTAGGATCGGATATGATTATTGAGTCAATTATTATGTATCGGAAATACAAAATCAGTGAATATTAATGCTGAAAATACTAGTAAATGCTTTGTATATTGATATTAGTAAACAAGATGCAAAGTGTGCTAAGGTTTGTAGCACTAATCAAAAAACATTTTTAACTTAGTTGTATACTATTTTATTTATAGGCTGATACAATGCATGTAGAAAATGACTAAACTACCCTGATAACTATACATCAGAATACTAGTCTAAGTACAAAATGATAATCAGCATTTGTAATGATCAACCACATTAGTTAATGTGGATGTGTTGATCTTCATCAGCATTTCTTCAGTTGTGCATCCATATTATGTATGTCATCCGCATTGACTAATGTGGATGAAGAAATACTTAGCCGCTTTTTTGTTCTGCAAATCCGCATTAGTAAATGCGGATGAACAAATACTTGGCCGTATTTGTTCTTGCTCATCTGCATTGACTAATGCGGATAGCTGATACTTGTCCCTTTTCTTTTGTTGTCTTCACCCGCACTAGATCTTGGACTTGTGTAGATTTCTTCCAACCAGAACACCATTCAACCACCTCTTGAATTGGGATGGATGATCCTTTCAGGGTCCAACAGTGTTGAATACCAAGGATCCAATAGCCAAATTTGCTAAGAGTTTAGATGATTAAAATTTCATTGGATTTTATTCCTAAGCTAAGGCTTATAGAGTATACAATCTTATAAACAGAGTAGTTGAGGAGTTAGCAAATGTGACATTGAATGAGCACATACCCAGTGTGAAAGGGTTTGGTCATGATTGGCTGTTTGTTCTTGATTTAGTCCCAAATTGTTTTAACAAATTTTGTGAAAATGTTTCAGGATCTACAGGTTCCTCATCAACAGGAGATTCTAATCCAAGATTTGAGCTAAGAATACCAAGTGATGAAACTACTTTAGCTCCAGTAGTAACTATCCCTACAGTTGAAACTCCCGTTAGCACAACCATAACAAACTCTTCAGCTAATACATCTGAAGCGCTGATAAATTCCAGTGCAAAGGCACAAAATTCAGATGAAGGAATTTCTAATGTAGGAGGAGATGAAGATGGTGATAGTGATCAAGAATTCCTTGATGTCGATAATCACTCTATAAAAGACAACATCAATGATGTAACACACTCATTAGATCAATTTAATCTTGATAAGTGTGTTGATATGATGGATGATACTCAAGCATCAGATCTAAACATCGTTGCAGATGCTGAGACTGGGGTGACAACAAGAGGACAAACCTATGATAAAAATGTATGTCTTCACTCTTGTTTCTTGTCCCAAATAGAGTCTAAGAAGCTTGAAAAGGCTTTGAAGGATGGAAGTCATGTTGAAGCAATGCAAGGAGTTGCTTCAATTCAAGAGACCGAAGGTTTGGAATCTATGTCCTCTTCCTCAAGGGAAGACTGTTGGATCTTGTATGCCCAAGACACATACAAGACTAATATGGTTAGTACATTATGATCCAAGTCGGGTCATACCCAATAACAAGCTAAACAAACACTAATAAATGTTTATTTGTTGATGAGATCATACAAATAAACATTGACACCAATTTAGAAAATGGGGTTTCTAAGATATTGCTTTGTAATAAGAACAACATTATATGGATAGTTTGTTCATGAGATATTATTTGTTTCATTATTTAAGTTGGTTAAATAATGACAAATAATAGTGTGTTAATTATATAAAATTAAAACAGGTTTTAATTTTATAAATTAAAGGTTGAAGAATGCAAATTTATAAAAGTTTCAAAAATGGGGGGAACCCATTTTGAAACAATTTCGGCCACCCCATGTGGGGATTTGAGGGGTCTTTTAGTCTTGGTTCTTTCAAGACATAACACTCCCTTGCACTATTCCAACTCTTCTCTCTCCAAGACACACTTTCTCTAACACACACATAGCAAAAACTATCTCCAAAAGTGGCTGAAAATTTCAAAATTCAGGGAAAAACAAGCTGAAATTTTCGGACCTTGTGAAGGACAAAGGAAGAGAGTTCTTTTGGTGTTTCTCTCCTAACAAGCTTGGTGTTTGGAAGGACTTGTGGGTATACAAGCTTGAGGTCTTCTATTTTAGAGACTACACATTCACGAACATCATCACCTTCATCTTTTTCATCTACAACATTCTTGTTCAATGAAGGTTGATTCTATGAACACCCTATGGTTGTTATGTCTTGTTTGATAGCATACTATTTCATATATATTTTGATCCTAATTCTTGGGTTTTGTTTGTGGTTTAAAATGGAAAAATTTTCAGATTCTTAACCATATGTTAAACCTATATTCCGCTGCGATTTTTCTAGTCTAAATGGTTAAACTAGTTTGTTTTACATGTGACAAAACCCAACAATGGCATCTAGAGGCGGTTATATGGAATGCATGCTTCAAATGGCTTTTTCAACACATTAGGGGCTGTTTAGTTCTTGGATGTATGAATCCCTTACGTTTCAAAGTTTATTCTTACATGCTTATAGTATAAACCTTGAAAGATAATAGTCAAATGGTTGATTGTATTGTTTGGACAAAACCCCAAAGTTTTGGTTCATGTTGGCCAAAACTTTAGGGCTGAAATGAGGGATTCATTTTAGTTCTAGTATGTTGAATATGTTTCACAATTTTAGTGCATAACATAGCCTAGGCCTCTTGTGTTTTGGTTTTGGTTGATTGAGATTTGTCATGTTGGTTTTGATTTATAAAAGGGTTGTAATATTTATGTTTGTAATTTGGGTTGTAATTATTTATTCATTTGGCTATGTAATACATAGATTAGGTGCATTTCTTTTATTAGAAAATTGTATTATGATATAATTTTGTAAAAGGAAGATGCACAAGATGAAGACCTAAAGATGGACATAAAAGGCATGGACACTTGAAGTTTTGGATGTGGATTCAAGTGGGAGTTCATGGACACATATGATGTGTCATTATTTACCCTTAAGAAAGACCTTATTACAACACTTGTGATGGCAAAAAAGTGTGGTCAACTTAGTGGCTATGGTTATGCACTCATGTTTGTATTTTTATTCTTGTTTGGATGATTGTTGTTTGATTGTTTGGTTGATATTTGGATATGCATTACAAATTCATTAACAACTTAACAAGCTGAAAATTGGATGGTTCTTTATCATTAAGTGGTTAATAAAAGGTTGTTAAAAGGATTAATGGTTTTAATAAAAGAGGTT
>BJCO01819926.1:659-12319 GCA_018326465.1 Flaveria floridana | reverse complement strand
GCTCTACCAGCTGGTCGTTCCTTACGCCATGGATGAAAGCTGAGATTCGTATTGTTTCCCCTGCCCCCCGGACCTGTATGCTTTCCTTCGAATACCTTGTGATGAAGTTTTCAATTGATTCGCCGTCTGCTCTCTTGATATTATGCAGTTCTGTCGGGTCTTTGGCAGACATCCTTTGTTGGCTGAAGTTTCTCAGAAAGCTATCTTCCAGCTCCTCGAAGCTACCGATTTCTCCTGCCGGAAGACTATCAAACCATATTCTCGCTGCCCCTGTCAATGTCTGGGTGAACATGTGACACCAGACCGGTACAGACCACTGTTCGACTTCTGCTGCACCGGCAAAGACAGCCAGATGATCGTCCGGATCTCCTAGGCCACTGTACCTTCCCACGTTTGAGGGCATTTTCAGTTTTAGGGGAAAGTGAACTCCGCTATCTTTGGGACGAACTTGGAGCTGGCACGTGTGGTGGAAGGTCGATATGGTTTGCTATAATCGTCGTCCCCATCTGCCTTGGCACCATCATCCACCAGGGTGTGATGCGTCCTTTTCTCTCCCGTTGACAAAACTGTCCTGCCGCCGGTATGACCTCTTCTTTTCTCACTCTCTTCCCCCTCTGGTGTCTCTTCGTACTCCAGACGGGTACGTACATCTTTAATACGATGAGTTCGCTCCTCCTGCTGCAGGAGGGATAATATTCGTTCCCGGTTTTGGCTGACAAAACTCCGGAGTAATTATCACCCCGTCGCCGGTTTGTTCCTCTATCACGGCGTTTTTCCGATTAAGGAGGGGGGTTGTCGCGTTTTCGCCCCCTGTATGACTAACGCCAGGATTTTCACCGGTTGGAGTTTTCTCGCCCAAGTCCATGGGTGATATGCGGATAAGTTTCGAGGCTTTACTGTCGGGTCCCACGGATGGCGCCAAATGTTGCTACACGGAAGTCAGTCGAGGGACTTACGTCCGGAGCAGTGCGATTGGATCAGGGAAGATATCACCAAGACTCGGGTTGTGGGTTGGTTGGACTCATCAAGCGTACCTAATCTGCAAAACAACAACAGACACCGTGAGCCTCGCCACGGGCAGAAGGGAGTTCTCCCCGTGACTAACCTCCGGTGTGAGAATAAGTATCTGGAAGAATGTTTTAGTATGAGTGGAGTGAGTTAGGATGAGATAATGTGAATATACCTGAGTCCTCCTATTTATAATGACTTGGGTGTGACAAATTCTCCCATGTAAGTCTATTTTGGGTTATCTGGAGTTAGACTTCCTGACTGGAGTTTTTTAGGTCAAGGGACTTGTTTCCCTCTTGGTGTAAAGGGTTTCTCACTTGATATTAATGATGTTTGTCTCCTATAGTTGACATGAGCTTTATTGGTTCTGCATGGCCACCCTGCTGTGCCTGCTTCCCACAGGGTTTGTCTTATATTCTTTGTTTTCTTTTGCTTCTGGTTATGTCCCTGAAGCAGCCAATAATCTTCCATCCGTACTTATCCAACTCTTTTATTCCTTAACATTTATTTCTTTTGGGAAACTCCTTAGGTATCAAAGTATCTGTTTCGTTCATAATCTTACGTGTTTGGGTCGCGACTATATGCGCGCGTGGATGTTGGGCCGCGGCTGTGTCTCGGCATCCCCTTTCGAGTCGCGGCTTGTGTCTCGGCAGCCATTCTGGGCTGCGGCTTGTGTCTCGGCCGCCCCTTGGGCCGCAGCTTGTGTCTCGGCCGCAGCTTGTGTCTCGGCCGCCCCTTGGGCCGCAGCTTGTGTCTCGGCCGCCCCTTGGGCCGCCGCTTGTGTCTCGGCCGCCCCTTGGGCCGCGGCTTGTGTCTCGGCCGCCCCTTGGGCCGCGACTTGTGTCTCGGTTCCTATTCTACCCGAAAAGGGTGATACCCCATCAACACTAATATAATTCACATGTTTCATATATAATTTGTTGATTTCTACTTGCCATAACTATAACCGTCTAATATAATAACAATTATATGAGACAACGTTGTACATCTGAACAAAAATGTTTCAAAACAAATCAATTGTTGCAACTTTATGTCCTATGTTGTCTTTGGGAGAGAGATTTTCCTTAAAAGGTTTGAGAGGGACAAGTAAGTAAACCAACTATTTGTAGATATGCACTCACTTTACACCTAACCATAATCAATTATTAACTAATTAGAGATGATCCCAAGGGGCTAAGTGCCTAACCCATGCTTACATATCCAAAACCACTCGGCAGTCATCCGACCTGTTTCAATCCATTACATGACACGAGTTGTCTCAACCCAAACATTTCAATCCATCTTACCATTTTGTAGTGTGATCCGAGCTTGTTTTGATGTGACGTTGTCCTTGTCACGCTTACCTGTAATTTTATAGGTTTATTGACCCCTGAAAACTCGTTCTAACTTAGTTATCTATTGCTACTTTTGTGTAATACTATAGGACATATATGTACAAGTACCATGCATCACTAGTCACTACTTACTAAAATAATCAGTGTTAACCCTGCTTTAACTATAAAAAAATAATAATAATAAAACTAGTGGTTGCACCAAAATCAACCAAGTTTTCTCCCATTCTAACTTCACTGTTGACTCATAATCTAACCACATCACATTATGTCATATTAGTGCATAAATTTTGTATATTTGTGTCTATGTTTTAGCGTCTTATAATAGTGGTCGAAAGATTGAAACGATGAGAAAAGAGAAATATCGTAGGACAAATGAATTCAACTTGCACATTTTCAGTTGCAAGTTTAATGATATTCATGTTTACATCCCTAATCACTGAAATATTCAAAGTAACCAATATTTCAGTGAATATAATATGGTCCTATCTTTTTTCTTTAACAGCGAAATTTTATTAGAAAACAGTACGTCGCTACTAACAAGATGCTAGAACAAAAAGCTACGTGAATGTAATTAAGACTTACATGGAGTAAACATTACACCAAGACACCATCCTAGTGTGGTATTTATTGGCCTGTTTTTTAAGCCAAAAGAACTAGCTCACCTTAACATATTCCGTAATTATTAAAACCGCTTTCCAGATTCTATCATTTCGTGCTTTCGATATAAACCATAATAACAATCGCTTGTGAGTTTTTTGTATGCAAGTGACTCACGAAGATTTTGAATGATGTTAAACACCTCTTCCTCTGAGTTTCATCCTTGCACCAATGTGGGATGGGAACATTTTCATATAGCCAAAAATCCTAATATATGAGTCTATCCGACACATTGCAACGTATCAGATTTTCTAGATCTAATAATGCAAAAAATAAGTTTTGCAGCCTCCGTTGATTCCACATTCCCTTTAGCTTTTATAAGTTCTTCCAAAATAATTGATATGCTTCTAGATCCCACTTTCACTATGTTTTTCATGTATTTGTGATGCAACATTTTAAGGGTATATATTTGTACAAATGATAAGCGTTTTGAAAGTACGAATGATACGTTGTTCATGTTAGCGCCAAAGCGCGTGTTGTTAGGACCTTGACATCTAGGTCCAGCAGTGCAGTTCCTGATGTTTCTTAAAATGACAAAACAGTGATTTACAGTTAGTGGTTACACCAAAACCCTGTTTTGGGTTGGTTATACCAGGTTGAATAACTAAGATTCATTTTTTTATTATAAGTATACATGTTTCACCCACCCATTAATTAATTTGTTGATTTGTACTAGTCATCAAACTGTCTAATATCACATATAACAGTCACCAGTCAACACTATAAAAGCTTAACAATATTGTTTCAAAGTAAATCAATTGTTGAAATTTATAGAATGATGTTGACTTTAAATAGTAAGATGGAGAGAAATTTTCCTTAAACAGTTGAGAAGGACTAGTAAGTAAACCAACCATATGCAGAAATGCACCCAATTCAACACCAAACCCAAACTTAATATTAACTAATTAGTGATGGTCCCTACGGCTATAAACATCCAAAACCATCTTTGACCCGACCCGTTTCAACTCAACACATGACCCGAGCTGACTCGGGCCAAATTGTTTCAATCCATTTTAGACTCTTACCAGTTAACCGAGTTTGTTTAGATGCGACGTCGTACTTGGCAGTCTAAGCTATAATTTTATACGTTTGACCTCAACTCGTTTTAACTTGTTACTTATCGCTAGTTTTGATTATATTAAGAGGACACCTTTGTAACATTTCCATGCATCACCTAAAAGGCTAAAATCACTATAATAATCAGCATCCTGCTTCATATAATTAAAAAATATATACATATATTAGTGGTTGCACCAAAATCAACCAAGTTTTCTCATATTCTAACTTCACTATTGACTCATAACCTAAACACATCACATACCATGTCTATATAAACTACCTCTAATCACCATCTAAGCACAAAACAAACCTTCACACTTCTTTACTAAAGTGTTTAAAACGATATCCATCTGTAGCGAAAAAGCAACACCCAAAATGTCGATCACTCGCGCTCTATTCCTGAGCCTTCTGATTTCCTTTGCTTTTACTACATATGCAGCAACGCATAACTACGAGTTCAAAGTAAGTTAGAAGTTTTTTTTTTTTTACTATTTGCAGTCACATGTCCTTAGCTTTGTCCTTACAAATGCCATGTGATGACACATTAGTCATATGTTTTTCGGATTGTTGATAATGAATTGTATTACTTTGTTTGTCACAGGTCCAAGAACAAGCAGCAAGAAGATTGTGTAGAAACCACAGAATCGTTAACGTTAATGGACAGTTCCCAGGCCCGACTATAGACGTACAAGACGGGGATACCCTTTTCGTTAAAGTCACAAATAATGCTCCTTACAATGTTACAATCCATTGGTAAAGTTTTGTCATTTACATGCATTGTCAACTGATTTAGCCAACCAGTATGGTAAGCTGTTGCTACTTATGCTATAATGGTTCGTTGTCGTTTTCAGGCATGGGTTGCGTCAACTGCGAAACCCATGGGCTGATGGGCCTGAATTTGTGACCCAATGCCCCATCCGGCCCGGAGGAAGTTACACATACAGGTTCACCATAAAAGACCAGGAGGGAACATTGTGGTGGCATGCTCATAGCAGATGGCTACGAGCTACGGTCTATGGTGCGCTTGTTATCCGTCCTAAGCCTGGTTCTACATACCCCTTTCCAAAGCCTACAATCGAGTTTCCTGTTATTCTAGGTGCGTTATTAATTAAACTAATTACACTGATCTTTGTTTTAGTCTTTGATTAAGTTCTTGATTTAACTAATCGATTTATTCATCGTTGATGATGATACAGGTGAATGGTGGGATAGAAAAGTGATTAGTGTTCTACGTCAAGCGTTGTTCACTGGTGCAGCTCCAAATGTATCAGATGCTATCACCATTAACGGGCAACCTGGTGATCTTTTTCGATGCTCCAGTCAAGGTTATAATATTTTTTTGATTATCATTGTCTTATCTATAACTCCACAAGAAATGCACATTGATGTTTATATATATATTTATTGGTTTTGAATGTATTTGTGTTATGCAGGCACTACAAGACTCTCAGTGAACAAAGGCGATACAGTTCTTCTGAGGGTCATCAATGCTGCACTCAATCAACAGCTCTTTTTTAGCGTAGCTAACCACAAACTAACTGTGGTTGCCACTGATGCTCTTTATACCAAGCAGTTTACAACCAATGTCATCATGCTCGGGCCTGGTCAAACCACAGACGTCCTCCTGACCGCTGATCAGCAGCCTGGGCGCTACTACATGGCTGCACGAGCTTATGCAACCGCTAGAAACGCTCCTTTTGACAACACCACCGGCACAGCTATCTTAGAGTACAAATCTGCAACCTCACAGCCTATTTTACCACAACTTCCAGCCTTTAACGACACGAACACAGTCACTGCGTTTACAAACCAGATAAAGAGTCCTGGTAAAGTAGCGGTCCCTACTAAAATAGACCAGAACCTGTTTTTCACAATGGGGTTGGGGTTCTTTAACTGCACTCCTGGACCTCGATGTCAAGGGCCTAACAACACGCGCTTTGGTGCTAGCATGAACAATGTGTCCTTTGTCCTTCCGAACCGAGTGTCCTTACTTCAGGCTTACACACAAAAGATTCCAAACATCTACACAACAGATTTTCCTCCAGTTCCACCTCTGCAATTCGATTATACCGGCAATGTCCCTCGTGGGCTGTGGCAGCCCGTTAAGGGGACAAAACTTTATAAGCTAAAGTTTGGTTCTAGCGTGCAGATTGTGTTGCAAGACACGTCGATCTTCTCGACGGAGGATCATCCTGTTCATCTCCATGGATACCATTTCTATATTGTTGGTCAGGGTTTTGGTAACTTTAATCCTTCAAGAGATACTGCTAACTTCAATCTTGTTGATCCACCACAAAGGAATACAATCGATGTCCCCGTTGGAGGATGGGCAGCTATCAGATTCGTAGCAGATAATCCTGGTAACTATACTTGAATCTATGAATCTTTAAAAACATAAGATTTTATCTTCTTGATTATGGTTTTAAGAATTGAAAACATGAAGCTGATTCTTGAATCTTTTCAGGAGTTTGGTTGATGCACTGTCACATAGATACTCATCTTGCTTGGGGGTTTGCAATGGCGTTCATCGTTGAAAATGGAGTTGGGGAATCGGAGACGTTGCTACCTCCTCCTTCTGATCTGCCTCGATGTTAAGATCATCATGTGGCGTCTATGTTCGCGTGGTGTCATCAAGCGTGTTTTTGTTTATTCACTTTGCTTGATTACTTGAGCAAAGTAGATAGCAGTTCTCATAGGTTTCAAATTCATCATACTTGTTTAATCCATGTATTCTTGTGTGCAAGTCTTTTGTTCAACAAAAACAAATAGAATGATTCATCAGTTGATATACAAGTTAAATTGTTCTTTGTACACTGTTTTCTATAGTGATTTGAATTCTTGTTCATTGCTGTTATGCTTTCAATTCGATTATTGTCATTGGAAAGCTCTTGATGAACTGCATAAGAAAATTAAGGTTAAGGTCCAAAGGTGATCGTAACCTTTGGATCTTACGATCAGTAACATTAAGGCGGTTGTGAATATGCCGACAATTTTTAAATCTTATGCTCAGTAACTTACTAAGAAAAGGCTATAAATAGGAGTGGCTTATCAGTTAAAACATATTAATCTTGAAACGTGTTTTAAATGCTTTATTAAGTGTTGAAACCGAGCCGAGTTAGTTTTGTTTAGTCGCATCCACAAGACCTAGGGTAAGAACCCAGAGTAAGAAATAGGTTGATTACCTAAAAAAGAATGGTCTGGGAAGGGTAAAAGTTGGATACCAAAAGGCGAATTATGATAGTTTTTGTTGAAAGTTAAACTAAATTAATTAGTATATGAATATGTTATTATAAGTTTAGTGTGACAATTGTATAATTATGCTTAGTATAGGTAAGTTAGTTTCTTGGTGGTTAAGTAACCCGGTTAGGACCCGTGGATAACCCGCCAAGTTTGTGTGTATAAATACCGTGTAAACCTTCATTTGACAAGTTATTAGAATAATAACATAATCATAGCATTGATTGGTACCTCATTATTGTAAATCATTATTGTAGCATGATTATAGGAGGATTCCTAGGAATACCATTGAATAGAGGAGGATTCCTAGGATAACCATTGACTTGTAATGATTATATATTGATTGTAATAATGTAATGGAGATACACAAGAAATTACAAAGTCTAACATGGTATCACACCTCTAAATCTCCTTCTTCGATCCTGTTCTTTTTCTCCTTCTGTATTCGCCGGCCATTTTCGTCTTTCTTTTCCTTTCTTTCCTCAAACCAAACCATGGACCCAAAAACACACCCAACCATTACCGTCTCAAATATCAAACCATTCATCCCTATCACCCTCGAAATGGACACTAGCCAATACTCCTCATGGGCTGAACTTTTCAAAATCCATTGCCGCGCGTTTTCAGTCCTTGACCACCTCTCCCCTCGCATCATCACCCCTCCCGCTGCAGACGCAACTGAAGCCACCGCCTCCAACATCAGCGCTGCTGAGGTTTGGGATCGGCTTGATGCCATAGTCCTTTAATGGATCTATGGCACCATATCTAATGATTTACTAAGCACCATCATCCGACCCGACTCCACCGCTTGCTATGCGTGGGTTGCTCTGCAACGAATCTTTCATGACAACCAAGCCACTCGTTCTGTCCTTCTAAAACAGAAGTTCGCCATGCTGAAACTTGTCTCTTTCCCAAATATGTCCGCATATTGCCAAGAGGTAAAAGTCCTCTCAGACCAATTGGCGAATGTCGGGTCTCCCGTATCCGAACGTGACTTAGTCATTCAACTAATCACTGGACTATCCGAAGCCTATGGGACTATCGGTGCAATCATTCAAAATACCAAACCATTTCCATCTTTCTATGAAGCCCGGTCCCAACTCATTCTTGAAGAAACCACAAAAGCGAACCGAGTCGCCACTGAAACGGCCCTACACACCTCCGTCACTACCAACCCTACTCAACCCGAAACACCCAATCCTCAAACCACCACCACTCCCTCCTACACCTGAACTGCTAGAGGCCGAGCCCGCGGACGTGGCCGCGGTCGTGGCAGACACCAACCTTCACCACAATGGACTCACTACCCTTGGTTCTCTCAGCCAACCACAAACCAAACCCGCCCTACACCTTGGTCAGCACCCACGGGCTACTTTTGGACAGCTCCACCATGCCCTTATCCCACCATTCCACAATCTCGACCACCACCATCTCAACAGGGGATACTCGGTCCTCGGCCACAACAAGCTTTCACGGCTTCGGAGACTCCATACATGCCTACGGCTCTTGACCAGGCATTCAATACTTTCACCCTAAATCCACCGGATCAGACTTGGTACATGGACTCGGGTGCCTCAGGTATAATGACTCATAACTCTACTAATCTCACTTCTTGTTTAAATAACGTGTATCATCGAAACATTACAGTCGGTGATGGCAAAATTATCCCAGTTCATGCGATTGGAAACCATACTCTACCACCACCTTTTCCAAACTTCAAACTAAATAATATTCTTTTTGCACCTAAACTCATTAAAAATCTAATTTCCGTACGTCGTTTCACCACCGACAACAATGTTTCAATCGAATTTGACCCGTTTGGTTTTGATGTGAAGGACCTCCACACTCGGAAGCACCTCCTTCGATGTGATAGCACCGGTGACCTATACCCGTTAACACCCCCCTCAAGCTCCAAAGTGCAAGACTCTTCCTTCTTAGCCGTGACCCAAGACGTTTGGCATCACCGTCTTGGCCATCCCGGAAATAATATTTTACGTACTTTAAAGTCTAGTTTGAAATTTTCTAGTAATGTTCAACCTTCTTCTTTATGTGAACCTTGTGTGTTTGGCAAGCAAATAAAATTTCCTTTCCATGATTCACATTCATATACATATTTACCATTTGACATAATACATAGCGACATATGGACCTCACCTATTCTCTCTTCAAACGGATGTCGATACTATGTCCTATTTTTAGATGACAAAACAAATTTTTTATGGACATATGCTCTCACCTCCAAATCCCAAGTCTATTCTAAATTTCTAGAATTTCAAAACTTAGTAAAAACGCAATTTCAAACACCAATAAAATGTTTTCAATGTGATAATGGACGCGAGTATAACAACTCTTCTTTTCATCAATTTTGCGCTTCTAATGGCATGCAATTTCGATTTTCGTGTCCATACACTTCCGCACAAAACGGAAAATCGGAGCGCAAAATTCGTTCAATTAACAACATCATGCGTACCATTTTATCGCACTCCTCCGTACCTCATTCTTTTTGGCCTCATGCACTCGCACATGCAACCTATCTCTTAAATATTCTACCCTCTAAAGTTCTTAACAACTCCACTCCAACCTTTTGTCTTTACCGCCTCCTCCCTTCTTATGACCATTTGCGCATTTTCGGTTGTCTTTGTTATCCCCTTCTACCTTCACACACCATCAATAAGCTTGCCGACCGCTCCACCCCTTGCGTCTTCTTAGGCTACCCTTCCCATCACCGAGGTTACAAGTGCTACAACATCAAAACCAAACAAATCCAAATCTCACGTGATGTCATTTTCGATGAAACAGTGTTTCCTTTTGCAACTCAAAACCCACCCAACACCAACTATGACTTCTTAACCTCCTCCCCATATCCCTTCCACTGGTCGCATACCCAACCCACTAACAGTCAACCCCAAAACAGCCCAACTGCAACAACCCCAAGCCCATCTCCTCCTCCAACCTCTTCTGGCCCATCCGACCCTCCACACCAACCGGCCCTTCAAGCCCAACCAACAGCCCATTACCCTTCCACCATTCGCCCTCTCCCAACCCAACAACCAGCCCACTAAACAACCACCCAGCCCAACAACAACCAACCCCCTCGCCTCCACCTCCACCACCACCACCAACTCGCACCATGAACACCCGCTCCATGTCGGGTATTTTCAAACCCAAAGCTCACTTTAACCTTCACATGACTACCACCCCTTCCCTCTCTCCTATCCCAAAATCACCCACCGAAGCCCTTTCCGATCCGAACTGGAAAAATGCCATGACCGACGAGTTTCGAGCACTTATTGACAACAAGACTTGGGAATTAGTACCCAAAAGGCCCGACATGAATATTGTTCGTAGCATGTGGATTTTTAAACATAAAAAGAAAGCGGATGGCACACTTGAACGATATAAGGCCCGGCTAGTATGTGACGGTCGATCACAACAAGTGGGTGTTGATTGTGGGGAAACTTTTAGCCCCGTCGTCAAACCGGCAACAATTAGAACCGTTTTATCCTTAGCCTTATCAAAATCATGGCCAATACATCAACTCGATGTCAAAAATGCTTTTCTTCATGGGAACTTAAATGGGACGGTTTTTTATGCACCAACCAATGGGTTTTCGTGATCCGAATTATCCCACTCATGTTTGCCTTCTCAAAAAGTCTCTCTATGGTCTCAAGCAAGCACCGCGTGCATGGTACCAACGGTTTGCGGATTTTGTTTCAATGATGGGTTTTAAACATAGCCAATGTGACCATTCTTTATTCATCTTCAACCAAGAGCATCACATGGCATTCATTTTATTATATGTTGATGATATTTTGTTGATCACCTCTTCAGATAGTTTAAGACAAAAATTCATGACCCAGCTTTTAAAAGAATTTGCAATGAAGGACCTCGGGCCCCTTAGCTACTTTCTTGGCATTTCCGTAACAAGAAACTCAAACTCTCTTTTTCTTTCACAAGAGAAGTATGCACGCGAAGTTCTTCAAAGGGCCGGTCTTGACGATTGCAACCCATCCGCAACCCCAGTTGACACCCAAAACAAGCTGAGCACCAATAATGGAATACCGGTTGACAATATTACCGAGTACCGAAGCCTTGCCGGCGCTTTACAATACCTCACATTCACAAGACCGGACATCTCATACGCGGTTCAACAAGTATGTCTTCATATGCATGACCCGAAGACCGTTCATTTAAATGCTCTCAAGAGAATTCTACGATACATCAAAGGCACAATCTCATACGGTCTTCACATTCAACCATCCACTACATCCTCTCTCACGGCCTATACCGATGCGGATTGGGGAGGGTGTCCCGACACAAGGCGCTCAACATCCGGTTATTGTGTATATATGGGTGATAATCTTC
>BJCO01819908.1:0-11703 GCA_018326465.1 Flaveria floridana | reverse complement strand
GGTGGGAGTCGACGGGGGGAGGAAGAAGAGAGGCGTAGGGGGGTTGTGGATTGGGTCAGAAGGGAGGAAATATCTTACTCGGTCAGCTCCTCTTTCCGGGTCAGAGCTCCCAGTCAGCTATATCAAACGCGCTGACTGGCTGACCGGGTCAGCCAGTCAGGGGTCAGACCCTGGGTCAGCTACATCAAACAGGACCTAAGTATCCTAACACATTGCATTTAAGTTGGTATTTATTCTGGCTTAAAAGTAGGTATTCAAAGTGTCGATTTTGTTAATTATCCCTTGTAAAAGAAAAAGGAAAATTTAGAGTAAATTACCATTTGCATACTTGAGGTTTGGTGATTTTGACCATTTATATCCATACAGTTTAAAAATCCTCATATACGCTCTAACGTTTCATTTTTGTTCCTATTTGAATCTAAAATACTAACACCGTTAAATTATTCGGTTAACTCTCTTGTTAAAAGACTAAAATGCCCTTAAAATTAAAAATCCTCATATACCCTCCTCCGCCATCAATCGTCGTTTGTTCTCACCGTCGCCCCCCCACCGTCGAATATATCGCCAGACAACTCACCATCTCCGCCAGATCCTTCAGCTTCTCACTCATCAGACTCCTCAATGTCCCTTCAGAAGCTGCTCCAGCTGGTCAACGGACTCCTCCAGAAGCTCCACGCAGTCGTCGTACACCGACAGCACACGTCGGCTCAGCTCCACACAGTCCATGAATGAGTTGACATAATTAACTATATGATATGATACTTTGAATCCACAGATCTAGATGTGTTAAAACTCTCAATCAAATTCAATCAAATTCAAGATCAAAAAATTTATCTGTTAAAACTCCAATTGTGCTGCCTAACTGTACCGTGCTTGCCGAAGATTCCGCTGCCGTTTCTGGTACAAAACGCCTCCTACTCCGACGACACACGCGACAGCGATCAGTCCAAATGCCACACCGACCTTCTTCCCTCCGCTCATCCCGCCGGACGCCGATTTCGTCGGTTCTTCGCTCTTCACTCCGGCGGATACATCGCTAGCCTCCGCACCCAAATTTGAATCGCCATTGTTGTTCTAAAGGGGTGTTGAATCTCACAAATTGTTTGTCGTTAACAGTTAAAATGGGTGTTGGTTTATTAGAATCTAGAATAAATTAAACAGATCAAATCGAAGCAAAATATGTATGTTGTTTGGGTGATGGTGGTTTGGTTTCCAGCCTTGAAAGCCTCAAATGGTAATTTAAGTTTTAGTCTTCTAGTCTTTTAACATGTGTTAGAGAACAGTTGGGGCAATTAAGTCTTTTAACAAAGAAGTTAACAGAATAATTTAACGGTGTAAGTGTTTCGGATTCAAATGGGAACAAAAATGAAACGTTAAGGGGTATATGAAGATTTTTAAACTGTAGTGATGCAAATAGTCAAAATCATCAAAACTCAAAGAATGAAATGGTAATTTACTAGGAAATTTAACATAAGAGTTATTCGAATCTAATGAGGGGTTGGGCTCACATAAAGCGACAAAATACACTCAGTAACCTGTAGACTGTGATTCTGTGAACAATCACCTGCAACACATATACAGTAATTGCTGATTAATCGCCCTGCTAGTGTCATAAAGATGCTCCACAGCACCCACCAATCATTAACTTTTAAAATATCAATATTACTACACTAATTCTTTTGATTTAATATACATACATACATACATAAAAAATGTGTAATTGCATACATAAAATGAACGCATGAATGCATACATACATATAGATAAGATTTATTTCTGAACGTTATATTGTTTTGGAAAAAAATTAAATCGTTTATATTTTTAATTAATAATTCAAATATTTAAATGTGCCACTTCTTACATTATGTACAGAAACCCATTAAACTAAATCTTTCATACGTATTTTGATATACATAAATGAAATTTATTAAAAAAATTAAAATTTTAGGAGAGGCGAATATAATTTTATTTTATATCATATCTTTTATTTTTAAAAATATTTAAGACTAAAAAATGAATAATTTATTTTATTTTGTGTGGTCTCCCCAAATTTAGTGTAGTGCAAACATTCCATACATATAATTAAATAAACATATTTTATGGTTTTGCATTGAAAAGAAAATACTTCATCTATGTATGAAACTTTTTAAAGTTGTGAAAAGAATAAACTTTTATCTCTTAGACTGTAAAATATTGTTTTAAAAATAATGTCAAGTTTATTTATAAGCATATAATGAAGATAATATACATTTTATTTAAAACGGTATGATAACATTGTATTTCAGTTCGGAAAAACATTCCAATGATATCCACGTAAAAAAATTTGGAAACTATAGTGTCTTAGATATTGACGATTATTATTCACCTCTAACACGTTTATATTTCGGATAATTAATCTGAGAATATATAACAAAAGTGGATTGGTATATGTTTACATATTTCTAGATCATAAATTATATATTTTCTCAAGTTAAAAAATCAATTACATATTTTTCTTTCTTAAAACATATTTATTACATACTTATCCATTTCAGTAAAATAATAATTCAATAAATAGTTTCAATAAAATGAGTAAATATGTAATATATATGTTTTAGCAATGAGAAATATATAATTTATTTTTTAACTTGAGTAAATATTTAATTAATGGTTTTAGGAAGGACAAATATATAAATGCCCTTGTTTTTCTATTGTAATAACCCAATTATTTTTTGTTATAAACAATATCTTATGTGATTGTTATAGAAAAATCATTGTTGTGTACGGTAGATTTTTCATATTTAATTTTTATTTAAAAAATATCAGTTATTGTTTGTATTAGTTTTTTATAGGAAAACTAATTAGTTAAATATTCATAGTACATAAAATTCAAGTCGGATGGAGTTAAACTATATATTGAAACATTATTAAGAATAATGTTTATATTTCGGATTTAATATGCTGTTATTCGGTCTTGTGTTTGTTTTGAACATTGCGTTACATATGATCAAACTATGGAATAAATCGCATTAATTCCCACATTGTCATTTATTAAGTTAATATTATTTTTTCCAATGGAAATTGAGTAATAGGCAATTCCTTTTTTCCTTGATAATGTGAAACCACTCAATTCTTTTTTTCTTTCCTAACGAAATGTAGCATGAATAACCTCGATCTCATGATCATTTTCATAGAGTGGCTTCCTCTAGCAGTAGTGTGTCATTGAGAAGTGTCCCGATGTCATTTAGAGGACAATGATGTTTCAATGAGGCCGGATCAATGTTCAGTATCACTTGAACATAGGTCTTTTTTCTTCATTAAAAAAAAAAACTGGTGGTTATTTCATTTGAGTAGTTGGTTAGTTAGTTATTTACATTTATTTTCAAGTAAAGCTATAAATAGTCAAGTATTTTAACATGAAAAATGAGTTACTGATTGATCTAAAATATCTTTTAATTATCTCTTAAATCTTTTATCCTGATTCGATACGTAACAAGTAGTTTCGGAGCCTATTTAATCCAACTCAAGAGCGTTGCAAATGAGTCGGAAATCCTTGTTTCCTACGTATGTGATGAACTCACCTATTTGTGATGAACTCACCTGACAAGCCATACTAATAGAGGTTCGGGCTCTTCAGTCCGTCACAAAAGCGTTGTAAATGATTTCCGATGAGGCTTTTTCTAACTCACTTTTTGCGTTGCAAATGAGTCGGAAATCCTTGTTTCCTACGTATGTGCTACGCAGTTTTGTGTAGCAAACCATTACTCTTCCATCTCTCTAATGGCCGACCATATATAACCAAAATTCACTTCCTTCTCCAACCATGGCTTGCCAAAACCACACAAGCACATGTGAAAATGATAGTGGATTCGTGGGACGGTTACCCATGTTCATACAATCTAGCAACTTACTTTGGTAGTGGGTCAAGTAATTCATGTACGTAGTGGGCTTATAACTTATTAGTGTTCTAGTTAATTTTCTTCTAAGGCTATAAATAGCCTAGGGGGTCTTTCAATTAAAGCATGATGAATTAATCTAAAAAATCTGTCTATTTCCTCCAATTATCCTTCTGTTTCTTTAGTTTTTTTCTCTAAATAACAATAATATCTTGCATGTAACAATCATTGATTCAAGTCGATCAAATTAGTTGTATAACTTAACTTCTTCTTTTTGTAACATCAACTTCTGAGAAACCAATAATCTCTAGCAATTTCAGTGAGTCCAGATATCATATGTACGTGTGTTTGAAAGATTCATACTTGTTCACGTTTGTCTTCTTCAACAGCAATTTCTATGAACCCAATAATCTCTGGCGCCAACAAGTATCTCATTTACGTACAAACATCGAATACTATATAGAAATATCTGAAAGTAACCGTTATTAATTTTCATCGATGTATCATGACAATTCATCGGTGTCCAAAATTAGACATCAACATTTTCTTTAGATTATCTTGAAGAAATCATGTAATTTTCAAATATTCATAAATTACTGTATAACATCGTCTTTCTGTTTTCACTTCGATTTATCACCATATTTTTCCCGAAAGATTTCTTCAAACCATCATCAACTTCTTTATCAAACTTCATCTCTTTCACCACATCCATATTAGCCCTCAAGAATCTATCTTTAGCAAGCCATCGTTGTATCTTTCCCGACGTCGTTTTGGGTATACTTCCACTCTTCACTAAAGCAATCATCTCCACATGAATACCATAATCCTTCATCACAAACTCTCTTATTCCTTCACATATACTCCTCAACACACTTTCATCAGTCTCATTACTCTTCTGCATCTCTGCAACAATGGCTATCATATTCCCATCAATCTCAAATGCCGCAATACACCCGCCTCGTAGAAACCTCGTGCACGATTCATACGCTGCGGTTTCAAGATAATGAGCATGAGTTTCGACCCCGTTTTCAACCTTTACGACATCAGAGCATCGGCCTGTTACAAAGAGGAACCTTTCGACGCCTTTGATGACCCCTCGATCGCCCGTTCGAATGAAGCGTTCATGGCTGAAGTTTCCTCTTAGTCTGCTTTGAAATATTTCTTGGGTTAATGACGGGTGGCTCAAGTAACCCGAGGCGTTGCTTGGAGAAGAAGCAATCCAAATTTCGCCCTCGAATCCGTCTTGCATAAGCTCATGTGTGTCCTCGTTGACGATCACGATGTTAATTTGGTCTTCTTCATGGTCTATATCATCGTAATTGAGTCGTGCACTTGGTAGTAGCTTGTTGTGAATAGGGAACTCACTATTTTGTACCTGTGATCTCCATGCTGTGGAGACAAAGGTGCAATTTTCGGCTAGCCCGTAGGACGGGGCGATCGATGAAGGATTCAAGCCAAATGGGCTAAACACATCTACAAATTGTTTAATGGCTTCATGGTATATTGGTTCATTGATGATAATCAGTTTTTTCATGGTGGTTAGGTTGATAGAAACGCGTTTTTCGTCATGAACATGACCCCGTTTGACGACCAGGGGTAATGTAAACGAGGGTACCGGAGTGCACGTTGCCTTGAACTTGGTTATCAGCTCGAGCCAGATCCTAGGGCGGTTGATAAAGGCGTTGGGCGAGGTTAATACACAAGTCGCGCCTGAAACGATCGTCAGTAAGAGAAACATAAGCCCACAGTCGTGGTACTGAGGTAGCCACGACGTGATGATGCTGTTCGGGTGAAGATCATAGCATTTTCTAGCCAGTCTGACGTTATGAGCGGCTGCTCCAGCGGTCACCAAGACAGGCTTGGGGATCCCGGTTGCACCGGATGTGTACTGGACCAAGTACACATCCTCTGGCTTGCAACCTTGGTAAGATGAATGTAAGCTTCTTTTCGAGCTTACATTCATCTCAATAAGATTTTCCATAGGCATCCACGTGAGACCGCGTAATATATTGGAGAGAGGATTTTCTGGACAAGAGTGTTTAATATATTGTTGGACCTTTTCAATGTAGCCATGATCCGCGACAGCAGCTTTTGGTCGTGTTTGAGTCAAAACACGAATTAGATGATGGTGATCATCGTTTGCAAAAGTTGGGTTTGGAGGGATGATGGGCACTCCCATGAGCCCAGCTCGTTGACATCCAAATAGGATCTCAACGAGCTCCAGCCCAGGGGAGCACAAAATGACGAGGGTATCGCCCCTCTGAAATGATTGTAGAAGAAGTTGGGATGAAATTGTGTGAGCCGAGTTGTTTAGCCCCTCGTAGGTGAGACTCGAGCATTTTAGGGAACCGGACGGGCTATCTTCGGCCCAAATGAAAGCTGGCTTGAACCTGAAGGTGGGAAGGTTAGCCCAGACTGGGAGGTATTGATCAACTACCGGTTGGTCCGGGAAACAAGGGTCATAATTCTCGAAGCTCATTGTTTTTCTTGTTAGTTATTGTGCATGAAACTAAGGTTTGTTTTGCGGCTTTTATATAGAAACTGAAAGCTTAAATTTTTACTTTAGGACCTCTTACTATGGTCTAATTTCATTTTATAACTCATGGAGTTCTATTATATATATAGGAATTAAAGTTCTCCAAATGTCCCTCTCCCCTTTTATTTCCTTTAAATGTCCCATTAAAAAATTTCTTCACAAAATGTTCTATTTAGACAAAACGCCGACGCGTCTAACGACATTAGCGAGCACATGTGTAGCAGGCCACTTAAAATTGTACACGTGTCCTTTAACGCAATATTGTTTTTCTTTCAAAATCACAACGGAGGCGCTCGCCTCCACAACCCAGTTCCACAACGCGGACGCCCGCCTCCACAACGCGGACGTCCGTCTCCACGACGTGGGCACCAACCTTTATCGTAGAAGAGCCAGACTATTGTTAAGTTTTTTCTTTAAGAAAATCACAACAAATTGAAGTTTAAAAACTAAAAAAATTCATGTGTACGATTTTGAGTGGCTGGGCGTTCACATCCGTTTTTAGAGGTGCATGTGCCTTGTCTGGAAGGGTCATTTTGAAAAACAGTTTTGATGAGACATTTTGAAGAAAAAATTAGAAAAATGAACATTTTGAGAAATTTATTTTATACTTTCTCAACCACCGTCTCATGATCAATCTTAAAGGGTTTACAAACATTCACAATATGAGGGATTGAATTGTAATACAGTTTGTGTTGGCTATAAAATAATATGTTATTTAGTTGTATCAAATTGTTATGGAAGTATTACCTAGAAAGAAGTACAATTGAAACAGTGGTAAACCCATAAAAAACATCTTGTAGTGTGTATCTTTTGAAGTCAGTCTAACTCTTGTTATAATTTTCCGGTCGATTAAAGGTGGGGTCGGGTCGGGTTAGGTCATAAAATAAAAGTAATTATCGCTAAAAAAACAATAAAAGTACAATGTCATTAAAATAAAAATTACTTATTTTGTAAAGATCACATGTATAGATCGATCTTGCCTATTAAAAATATTTACTAATTTTAATTGTCTTGTTATGATCGAAAACTATTTTTATCTACAACATAACTAGAATATCTATCAGTTTTGTTTTAATTATTAAAGCTTTCGGTCACAAATGCAAATAACAAACTAATTAATAGGCTTTATTCGGTTTTTTCACTATACTCTAACCAATTTAAAAAAGAGAAACCTTACATTTCCACCAATCAATCGTTGTGAAAAATTATGGCTTCTTAATGGACATGATACTCTACTTAAATATGTTTTTCTAATTTCGTCAATGATGGGATTTTTTTTCAAAAAAAATGGTCTCAATCATAAAAAAATATATATTGGGCTCGTTAGAAATTTTGTATTATATGTTCATATGAAACACAAAAGAAGATGGTGTCGAGTGACTCTCTAACCTAGTTTCGCTGACGAATGTAAATGATCTAAAGTAAATCCATCATATATATAATGGATTAAAGTCGTATTCTATCACCTTCAACTGTAGTTTATTTAATTTTAGATAATTAGATTGATATATATTTGTTTTTATAAAAATAGATAATTAGATTGATATATATTTGTTGTTATAATAATATATAATGTTATTTTTATCAACTTTTTTAATAGTAATTCATACTATAAAGAAATTAATCACTAAAGCTACATACTACAGGATTTGAACATACAATCATTTGATCGAAGAGTAATTACCTCATTACCATCAATCTATCCGCTTCAAGGATTATTTTTATCAACTAGAGAAACATTTTTTTTTTAAAAAAAACCTTGTTGGTCAAACCATTATGACTTGTTACTACTCGACCTCTCTAACACGATATAATGCTAGCTTGTCACATAGTTATTTCCTGGAAGATAAAAAGTTGCTGAATATTTGTCTTAAAGTTATCTATATAAGTGACTTCGTATTAGTTTTACATGGTTATAGTTTTCAAAAGCACCATGTAACTTTCAATATTCTATCTCTATATTTAAAGCACTTCAACAGCCTGAGGATGTCTCGGAGGGACATGTAAACTATATTTTGATTTTATAATTTTGTTTTGTTTATTGTTACAACAATTATCATCGTACTAGTTTATTTTTTAAATTTCATACACGATTATATTTTGTAGTCTATAGTAACTATTCATACAAAATATCTAAAATCTCAGGAACACGCAATACAGTACATGTATTATTACATACATACATAAATGTACATATACGTACGTAGCATGTATATATATTTCATTTGATGTCCGAGGGTTCTAAACACAAGTAGGCAAGAGTAAAAGGGCCAAACAGTAACTATAGAGTATCAAGATTAAGTGCGGCTTCATGGATAGAAACCAGACGACATGCACAACAACAAAAAGAAATATAAAGAAAAAGACGTCCGACCTTGACACTAGAATATACTCGGAACTTTTAAAATTTTAATGCATTATCGAATAATATCCACCACGAATATCCCCATATGACTCTGAATTTTCGTCGGGATGTTAACGTCGCATGCTCTTGGCGGCAAATCTTATGAACAAGTTAATTATACTCCATGGGATAACGGTAGATGTGAGATTAAGGTTTATATATATTTGTTTAAATATGTTTCAGACATCATTAATTCTTAGTGGTTGTGTGGTAGCTTTTTAATGACAACTAAGAGAGCAAGAGACTATCTATTATTGATTTATAGTCTCTTAATGGTTAAAAGATAATTTTAATGTTGAATGGTTAATAGATAGTCTCGTAATGTTACATTTTAACTATTCAACAAAAAAGTTACCTGTTAATAATTAAGAGATCGACTATAAACCATTTATTAAGAGATAACATTTTAACAATTATTAAGAAGCTGTCAAATAATCTCTTAATATAGTTGGTTTCGAATCGATTGCATGTGTTCAAAATATAGTGGGACGTATTTCTTTTAGGTTAACCATACAAACACATGTCAGGTTGTACATATTCATGTATGTGTTTGTATGTATTTTATACCAGGCTAGAGAATTTTATATTACATGGTTTGAATAAAATAATATTAAGTTAACTAATAAATATTTAAAAATTAAGAAAAAACACATATGTTCTGTATTGAATTTGTCTTCATAATTTATGGGCACTAAAACAAAGTTGCATTGATTTTTCTTGATGGGATAAGCATAGCATCGTTTACCGGTGGATTATTATTTTTCTATTTTTTGTCGTATAAATTTTCACACATAAATTCTCTACTATTTCTTCGATTCCTTCTAAAAAAATCTCACATATTCTTCTTCCTTTTGTTACACATAATTCGTTTTTCCATCACAAAGATCTCTATTCGCTGGGTTTTTCTGTCTCATGCAAAAATTCAGTTCTCATTACTCATAGAGAGCCCTCTTTAAAGGTGTTAATCTTTGGCTCGATCACATAGAACTATTTCGTTGCTGCTATTGTTTGATTGCAAGTTCCTAGTTTTATCCAGGGACAAATTAAAGGTATATTCCGTATATTTTCCAAGAGGACGACTAAAATACACTCGCACCTTAGTATGATAAATTCTATATATTATGGTTCATAGTTGGCTTGACAGTAACATTGAGTCACTTGTTTTACATAATTGATACCAACAATTTGTGTTCTAACATATTCGATGCTTTAATTGCATTTTACGGAATTGTTCAACAAAAGTCAAAACATCCCACCATGCCTAAATTTGTATAATGATTAGAAAACCTGTTGAAATTAATACGGATACAATTAAGTTGACTATAATTAAATAATAACAAGAGAAAATTGCGTTTTGGGAAACTATAAATTTGCATTTACTTTTTTAAAACTTTAACACGTTTAATTATTGTCACTAGTAAAAGGTATCACAAGCTATGCTGCAATTTTCTAGCACTTTCATTCATCAAACAAACTGCTATAAATAACATACAAACTCCAACTACTTGCTGAAATAAAGGACACGTTCCCCACTAACAAATAACAAAAGACTCGTACTCAAAAGAGGACTAAATCAAACTAACCATACGTAAACTGCTGCATGAGCCCATGCAAGACACAAACAAATCACGTGGGCTAAAGCCCATTATTTCACATAACCCAAACAAACACATAAACTACTTCAATCCTTTCCTTAAACTAAAAAGAGTTTACTCTTCAGTTTAATCTTCTAAGTCTCGAACACCAAGCAATCTTCTCATTTTCTCGAACACCTCCAGTTTAACGGGTTTTGTCATCACATCTGCAACCTGTTCCTTTGTAGAGCAAAACAGCAGCTGAACTTTTCCATCATTAACCAGGTCTCTCAAATAATGGAACCGAACATCAATGTGTTTGGTGCGCCTGTGTAACACCGGATTTTTCGAAAGTTTGATTGTAGAGCTGTTATCACATATGATCTCCACTGTTCCCACCAACTCATTGCTTATTTCTTCTAATAATCCCTTCAACCAAACACAATGACACGCACAAGACGTAGCAGCCACATACTCCGCTTCGGTTGATGAGAGAGTGACTATCTCTTGCTTCCTGGAACTCCAACATATAGCTGCAACATACTCCAACATACTCCGCTTCGGTTGATGAGAGAGTGACTATCTCTTGCTTCCTGGAACTCCAACATATAGCTGCATTGCTCAAAATGCATGCGTAACCTGAAGTGCATTTTCTGTCTTCCACGTCTCTAGCATAGTCACTATCCGTGAACACCTGCAACTTAGTGCTCACATTTCGTTCATAAAACAGCCCATATCCATAAGTTTCCTTTACATACCTTAAGATCCTTTTTCCCAATTGCAAGTGTTCATCTCTAGGGTCAGACATGAATCTAGAAATGAAACATACTGCATACATTAAATCTGGTCGAGTGACAGTTAAGTACATGAGACTGCCCACCAAACTTTTATACTCCGCTTCATCTAATTTGTTACCCACACCGACTTTAGTGAACACAATACCAGGTACTATTGGGTTCTTCACACCATTTGCATCCCACGTGTTAAACCTTTCAAGTATCTCCTTGGCATACTTCTTCTGACTCATACTTATTCCATTTGTGCCTTGATTAACCTGTACTCCCAAGAAATATTTCATCCTTCCAAGATCTGTCATCTCAAATTCATGCATCATAGACATTTTGAAGCTTTCACATAATGCTTTGTCAATACCGGTGTATATAAGGTCATCCACGTACAAGCTTACTATGACCATTCCTTTTGATCCTTTCTTGATGAAGAGTGTGTGATCATACTGACTTTTCTCGAACCCTTCCCTTAAAAAGTAGCCTTCTATGCGCTTAAACCAAGCCCTTGGAGCTTGTTTTAAGCCGT